>OX387604.1:3878358-4155603 GCA_947568835.1 Protonemura montana | reverse complement strand
GGGACCGTGTAACACAGCTCAAGAAGGGGCACATTTACTATGAGGTAATTTTATGTTTGCTTACTTTAGAATACAGTTTTACTTGTCTTGCCTATAAACCTCTTGACAGCATTGATTTGTGGACGAATCCTGTTGTTAGAGTTGGATTGTCTGTCAGAAGGAACGCTAAGCCGGTGGTTCGCTTGGTGATCTTCAACAAGAGTAGGCTACGTGCCAGCACCTGGTTTCCCCTGTTCCTTATTAGGCTACGTTTGGTTCTTCATCGTCATCGTCATCACCATCATCATCACCCATTTGTTAACCGATACCGTAAGACCAGTGTCACATGTGTTTCCAGTTGTCTAAAAATGGCTTAGTTAAACAAAACAAAGCAAAAAATCAATTACTTTGGGAAGTAGATTAGTATCCAGTTCAAGTACATACAAATTTGCATATACATTTTAACGGTGGACACTAATTAAAAGGGAGAGAAATAATGAAAAAGTTATTCAAAAAAATTTTCTTTTCTTGTAGCAGTTTGAATCGATTGGCATTCCTTGAATTTATAAAGCTTATTAATCGGGAAGAAGGTAGTTAAGGCCCTGTTAGAAGATTCTTGTTTAACGTTTCGGCTGTTGCCTTGCTCATCTCTAAATGTGAACAAGGCAACACCCGAAAAGTTTATTAAGACTCTTCTGGTTGCGTGATGGTTTTCAGAGTCGTGGTTTGATGATTTGACGTGCTTTACGGTTTTGCTCAGTGTCTAGGTTTGCGGCCATAAAAAGGGCCTAAAGTGAGATGAACCGAGTGACAGAGTGTACCGTCTGGTTTCTTCGTCACGAGGCAGTCCAGGAAGGGGAGCTTGTTGTTGGCTTCGCTTTTCATCGTGAATTTTATGTTCGCGTGAACACTGTTCAGGTGGACGAGGACCTCATCCAGTTTCCGCGCGCCATATGGCCATACAACTGAGGTGTCGTCGACGTATCTCAGCTAACAGCTCGGTTTCAGAGGCGCTTCAGTATTTAGTTGGTCATGAACAGGTTGGCGATCACCGGTGAAAGGGGTGACCCCATTGGTGCGCCTTCTACTTGTTTGCAGAACTGTCCGTCAAATAGGAAGTAAGTCTTGCAGTCAGTGTCTGGCCAGGTTGATGATGTAGTCTGGGAGCATGTAGGTGGCGGCAATCAAGTCCATGACTTTGTTGATGGTATCTTGGTAAAAAAGGATACCTTGTCGAGGCTTACCAGCAAGTCCCTGGGTTCCAGCTTCAAATCTTGAAGGAGACTGACGAGGTGGGCCGAAGTATACACAAATGACTTTGCCTCTTCAGATAGCGGCTGCAGGAGCTTGGCCAGGTGTCTTGCAAGGGCTTGAGTAGGCGAGTCTACTGCGCTGACAATGGGGTTGAGAGGGGCGTCGGCCTTGTGAATTTTTGGCAGGCTGAAGAGACGTGGAACGAGCGACGAGTGCTCTTGTGGCATAAGTGTCTTCTAGGTTTGGATGTCTATGAGAGAGGAGGAGATGAATTTGCAAATCTCCTTTTCAAGCAAGTGAGAAGGATCTTTGTCGGGGTGTAGGCTGGGTCATTCAGCAGGGTGTCTATTTTGCGGTGATAGTCAGACTCCTAGTCAGCAGATTACAGCGACGGTAGCATTGCCTTTATCGGCTGGGAGAAAAATTACGTCTTTGTTATGACACAGCTCTTTTATTGCGTCAAGTTCGGATTTAGGGATGTTGCGGAGAGGAGGTTTGGCTTCTTGGAAGATAGCAACGGCATCTTGTTGTATTTCTTTGGCAAGGGTAGTTGGAAGTTGAATGACAGCGACCTCCACACCGCAGATTATGTTTTTGTACTGGAGCCGTCTCAGGACGACTTTGAAATTGAAGCCCTTGACCAGGGCACTGCTTGCTGCTTCGCTCAGGATCTTCGAATTTTTTAATCTGGCGTAGGGTTCTAAAGTGTCTCTTTTGTGTGATTCTGTCGTGCGAGAGCTGATCCATCTTATCGAAAAGCAGTGGAGCATGATGGTGATGATCTGGAAATGGCTGGCATTTAGCCTGCTGACCATTGCATCCAATTTCGTGTAGGTCTGGGAGATAAGGAGGTCGAGGAGGAGAGCCATGCTGGTTCTATGCAGTAAATTGCAGGTGTTCGGCGTTGTGGTGTGGGAACGGAGTTACAGAAATTTGAACAACTTCTTTATCTCTGCACCTTAGAAGATACCCAAGATCATCCAGGAATTTCTCCCTCTGTGATCTGAGTTTCTCGAAGTCTTGTGTTCGGTGGTAAAAGTCCTCCCCATAAAGACGAGTGATGGTTTTCAGAGCCTTAGTTTGATGATTTGTTGTGCTTTACGGTTGTGCTCTCTTCTATCGCTAGTTATCACCGATAACTTGGGTCATCCATTTCTATCTTCTTCTTTATTGATAACATCCAGCCAGTGGCACACTTCACACCACCAATTAAGCTTCTGATTGGTGATGTGTCTGACAATTGTTTTGGCAGGGAACGGTAAAGCAACTGCAGGATATGACTGGGTGGCGGGGACAACAAGTGCTCTACTTCGGCGATCATCCGTACAGCGATCTTGCTGACGTCACCCTCGAACACGGCTGGAGAACTGGAGCCATCATTCACGAACTCACAGTAAGTCTTGCAGTGGAACCCCAGGACTTGAATTTACTGTGGGACATCTCAGAAAACCACAGCCTGGATAGCTGACAGCCAGGCACCGACATCGAATCTGGGACATCACAAATGTAAGGTCGAAATGTTGTTTCACAACCAAGACCGAACTCACCAATGCCGGCCCAAGCTGGTTTTTCTGCCTTTTTTCTGATTTTTTTCATGAAAGGAGAGAAAGCAATGAGCAGGCAAATTTACAATTTATTGATGAGGAAATTTACTGCCCTTAGCTGGGCCTGCCTGGGGACTCACAAATGTTCATTCAGTACTTCTCTGTGTTTCTCTGCTTGAGGTAGTTAGTTGCTAAGAAAACCAAGGCCCAGATGCCCATTTTATTAGTAAGGTGAGGTTGATATGAAAATGGAAGTATCTGTTTGGCTGTGACTACGGAGATGAGTCGGTTATCTTTTTAACGAGTAACTTTAAGACTGGTACTGAAGTGAGTATCTAAAATGCTTAAAGGTTTCTTTTTTTCAGCATGAGATTGAAACATTGAACAATATGAGCTTCAAGTTTCAATGCAACTGGCTGCAGATGTTGACCCAGCTTATTGAAGACAATCAAGACCAGGAGGATCCAGACTCTCGATTAATACTCAATGAATGGATGACTGAGCGCGATGAACTCAGGTACATAAGTTATAAACAGAATTTGGACTGCCAAGAGGAAAAAAGTGAAATGTACAGTTTGTGCAAGAGTGAGATGCGAGAAGACATAACTAGAAAAAAACTAGAAAAAAATGATATTTTCCTTGAATCGAAATCATTATTAAGTTGGTTTGGGGGGTTTGGTTTGGGATGACGATTAAAAAGTCTAGATAAATGAGAACCCAATAGGAGGTTTGGCAAATGGAGCAACTGAGGCTTGTCCTTAATCCCCCTTACTCAGTTTTAAGATTAATTAAAAGACTACATTTGTTTTGATCTGTCCCAAGCTACGTACTGTTTCACACAATTCACCCTATGCTGGACTAGATTGTTGGTGCCATCCTATTCTTGGAGATTATTTGGAGACTTACAGATAATTGGAAACCAGCACTTGGCAAAGTTGAACAAACACCGACCCTATACGTTTCCATGTTGTTTTGACATTACTTTACAATATTTTCTTAGGACACCCTTTCTCTTGCATGAACTCTCTTGTATTTTGTGCCCCTTCCCTATCTCCTCAATTTGTGAATTTAAAAACCTAGTTTCTGCAACTTACATTCCCACATGCACCCTCTGGGTAAACAAATGATAAGAATTTATCAATATCTGATTCCATTTTCTCTTTCTTTTCAGACAAGTAATCAAAAACGTATTCAACAAACAATTTGGCAGCGTTTTCCGGACTTATCACAACCCGACGTATTTCTCAAGACGTTTGTTCCGCTTTGCGGACATTTACACGTCCAGCGTTGCCAACTTGTTAAGCTACTCGGTGAAGCACACCTTCTATCCACGTCGTGGAGTGATGCCTCACGAGTACACGTCCTACTTCGTCTAGCTACCAAGCACACATGACATGTGGACAAAGAATTTTATGTGGATTGATTGAATTAAGTCAATTGATGTTGGCCCTGGAGGGATTTTTCGTTTTCCGCGTTGTGTGTTCATGCAAAACTTTTGATTCTACATGCAATCAGCAAAATTGGCTTATGAGGTATCAAAGAGGGCTGGTTGCAATGCTATTGCTATTTATACGATTGACAACTCAACTCAACTGTCAATATCCTTACAGCCATACATTTGGCATTACTTTCTTATTCTCTGAGGCTTAAGAAAAAGTCCCACAGAGGACACCCAAGGTGCCAACAGTAATCTTCTTTCTTCAACGCAGTGATCGTTGATCTTGGTGCCAAAATGCCACTGCAAAGCAAATCTCAATTATTGCTTAGTGTGCATCATTACAGTTATTATCCCAATCATTCAGCCATTTGATTGCATATTCTTTACTTGGCATTGAAAATGTTTCAATTGGCTTCTGACTGCTCATGAATTTAGTCCATAAAATGCTCAAGCGTAAAAAATTTCTGGTCAAGAGGAGAAGTTGAATAGGCAAAAGGAAATTCTTTCATTAATGCTGCTGTTAGGTAGCAATATTGATGTAACATGAAATGGTTCCATTTCATTTGCTCTGAACACGTTTGTTCTTCTGCAATTTCTATAATTTATGTTTTAGCTAAATAGAATTCTTGCTGGCATAAGATGCTTGATAAATGCTCGTAACTCTTGATTGTTGTATTTTTGTGAATTTTAAGTAAGTTTGACTGGTTTAACAGTGAATTGGATGTCAGCAGCAGCATTGGACTGGCTAGTTGGCAATTACTCCATCAAGAATTATGACATTTGTGAGGTAGTTTAGGCTGTGTTCAAAAGTAGTGACTGTTATCTTATTAATGTTAAGGCATGTTGACAAACAAAAAATATCTATCTGTAATTGGTTGTTCTTACCTGTCATGGTAAATTAGGAAAGCTTTTCCATAAAAAACTGAGATGACCAGAAGAAATATTTTGATGCAGCTAATGTTCATTTTCTCAGTATGCTATTGCAAACAATGAAATATTTTATTTTTGTGATAAAATTTGGAAAGATGTATAGTTATATCTAATGAAAATAACATACATTATAAGCTAACGAGTAAATTAATTAAATATAATATGGAAGAAGAATTAGCGTGTAGCTATCAGCATTCAAGAATGTTCTTAACAATGTATGTAACCAAAAAGTAGGCAAAACAAATATTTAAATGCACTAATCAAACTAGGAAGGCAGCCCTTTTTACTTGCAGTCTATCTATCATAAACAATATTTTCAATCATTTTCCCCATCAGTTACACCGTTAAGTGTATAGTTACAGTCCGGTGACCAGCGTCAACTTTCTGCTGAGCAAAGCGGCAACATGTGGTAACGGAAAATGATACCCGATGACACTTCAGGTCGTCCTTTTTAACAAACCTCTACAATGAAATAATAACAATCATTGAGGTTAACATTAATAGAGATTAGTTGAGCAGAAACCAGTCTCAAATGCAAGTAATCTGCAAGAAATATCAAAATAAAATGTCTCGACACTCGAATCGACGGTGACTCTACCTAGAAGCATCCTCCATTTTTGTCGGTAAAGTAGTCATTTGGCTATTTTTCGCACAGACAGTTTAACATCAGCACTATGGTAGTACGTTAATCATTTTCTATTTAATAACTAAGAAGACAGACACGGCTGTTTCTGTTGAAGTATGTTTTCAAAAAATATTTGACAATAATCCTGACCAAAATGTAGACTTGTCTGCACACTATCGAAGACTTACTTGCCATTTTGATGCTGCTTTTGCAAATTTATCAGAAAACATAGCCATTTATTTTTGTTATTTTTCCTAGCTGTGAATAGATATGAATATATATGAATATAATATTTCCTTAGTGTAAGCATTTTCAGATATTGTGAAGAAAGGTAAATGAATGTAGCTACTAGGTATGTGTCAAATAATGCTATGTTTTTGCTCATTTTGCATAGATGGAAATAAACTGCTTCAATTTAATGCCCCATGGTAACTCTTATTTAAGGATAAGTGTAGAACTGGTATAACAAGTACTGTACTTGCAATGCGTAATAATAGCAAGGTTTGCTTGCAAAGGCAAGAAAACAGTTTGAAACTCGACGTTAAGCTAACTTTAAGCTCGATGTGCTCTTACTTCCATTTTATTAATTATTTCTGGGATTGTGTGCTAACAAAAACTGAATCAAGCTAAACTGTCATCAGTCAAGCTAAACTTTTTCACCTTCCTTCAAACCAGCGCACTATTTTGCTCCAATTCGTAGACATTTGCGAAATTGTAGGAAGGACCCGGTTTCAACCACAGAATCCGGGTTCGTGAAGGCATCCTAATACAACTTTACCTCTTTACAATGAACTGCCATCAAGTGCAATTTAAAAAAAATGTATCCATTAGCAACTGCCACTATTTCAGTAGTAGGTAAATCCGCTTGAATATTGAACTTGTATCTTCGTCTTCTTCTTTATGGACCGGTTTTGATGAATTCAGGTTTCGGTACCTGGTAGGACGGTCCTCCCAGAAAAAACCCCCGAATCTCTGTTTCTGGAACAAAAAAATATTCTCTGTAAAATCTACCCATATGCTATTTTAAACTATTGTCAGATTTCTTGTTTTTGGCATTGATAGCCCCACAAACTTGATATTATCATTGCAAAAGACTCTGAGCACATTCTGATTTCTGGTTGTTGCAACTTCCTGCCCCATATGACATTTAGGAGAAAAAAATTACTACCTTATTTAATGGTGAGAAACGGACTTGCTCTGTTGAGATTGACTTGTGGTAACGGACTTGCCATTGTCTTGGTCCTTTATAGGACCACAAGTCAATCTCAACAGAGCAAGTCCGTTACTCACCACAACTTTCACCCACGGCGAATGTTCAACCATTTCACCAAACCTTATCTTAATCGCCTAAGCTTTTGGCAGCGTGTGGAGAGAAACTTGTAAATTCCAATTTTAATGGTACGGCCAGAAGAGGGCTGAAACCTGAAATCACTAGCGTTCTTTTCCCATAAGTTATTTATTCTGCATACATCTTATTGAACAGTTTTATTGGCTGATCGAAAAAATAATTAAAAACTAACATAAAAAACTACGCTGTGGTTTTCTCTAACCTTAAAGCATGGACTAAAGATTTGGCTTAAAGGTACCATGGACATCAAGGGAAAAGTGGATAGATCATAGGCATTCATTTTTGATCACCTGGAAGGATGACCCAGGAAGGATAACCTGGAAGGGCCAGAGGCTATATTATGCTATGTTATGCTGATGTATCCCAGGTTCGAATGAAAACCTACAAAAAGTCTGAACGTGGTGATTCAGGTGTTCAGATCACTACCTGAATATGGCAACCTGAACCAAGCAATCGGAATTTTCTACAATAAAAGGAAAGCATTCGACATTATCGACCACAACCGATTCCTCCTCAAACCATAGAACTCCAATAGAAATCTGTGGCACGCCAACCAATGGATCGCTTCCTTCCTCACCAACCGCTCCCATGTAGTCCGAATCAGCTTCCCATCACCAGGCGAGCCCCCCATCATCTCCACACCCCTTGAAACCGAACAAGGCATTCCCCAAGACTCGGTCCTTTCTCCACTACGTTTCCTCCTTTGCGCTAACGACCTTCCACAGCTCACTCACACAGTTTGCTGATGACACTAACCACCTCCTCACCAACCCTACATCACAGTAAGTTAAGCAACACTCCACTGAGTCAAGTATTGGATACGTGACCATCATACACATGACCATTTTTGTTCGGAAAAGAGGTTAGAGGGATGAAAGTTAGTACAGCAACTTCATTTGCCTTGCTTATCAACCTCTTTATAGATGGATTTGTGGAGGAATCCTGCAGTTTGAGTTGTACCGTCCTTCGGAAGGGACGTTAAGCTGGTGGTCCCCTTGGTGCTCTTCTACAGGAGTAGGCTACGTGCCGGCACCAGGTTCCCCCTACTCCCTTTTAGGCTAGGTTAGGTTCATTATCATCCTCCACTCATTCACCGACGCCGTTAGACCAGTGCCGCATGGCCAGATGTCAAAACAGTGCGTCGTTAAACACCACAAATAAATAAATAAATACATCACAGTCAGTTGACCAGTCTGCCAAATCGCAAACTCCCCAACCTCGATCGTTTATGACTACTGTCGAAACCACCAATTATCAATTCAACCAACCAAATCCTCACTCATCAACTTCCAGACAAAAACTAACCCTCCTTCCTCCTCCCCTTTATCAGAGTTAATGGTCAAGTTATTCCCACCTCTCAACAAAATTCCTTGGTCTACACATAACCCCCAACCTTGACTGGTCCCTCCACATCCAAAAATCCCTCTCCAAAATTAAAAGCACCTGCTTCCTCCTATGCCGTCCTAACCAAAATGTCAACCTTTACACCCTCAAGTTAGTCCACCACGCACACCTTCACTCACACCTATCATACGCCATTCTTTTCTAGGGCACCTTCCCTCAGGCGAAAAGAATATTTATCACCCAAAAACAGGCAGTCCGGATCATTGTCGGCATTTCCTGCCGAAAAACCTGCAACCCCCATTTTGCTACACACCAAATCCTCACTCTCACCTGTACACTCATACTGATAGCTAGCACCCTTGTCCAATCCCACCCCCATCGCTTTCCACTCAACTCCTCCGTTCACACACACAAAACCAGAAAGTGGAAAGAAATTTGCTCAGTACCTCACCACACCACCCTCTTCACACACAAGCCCCCCCCCCCCCCCCCTCTTCTTCTTATGCACCGAAACCTATTTCATCTCCTTCTCTACACCAAAGACTCCCCCAACCGCAGCACCTTCAATAACAACCTACGACACTTCCTGATCCTAAGCTCCTTCTATGATCTCGAGGAATACCTCACGTCAACGACTCATCAAGTCAAGTTGGACCCACTACAATAAATATACCACCCTCATACTCCCTGCCCCATACATCTGTATACCATTTTATCATAATTTTAATATTATTACAAATTTTGTTATTAATGTCGATATTAATTAAATTAATTTTTTTAATATATGTATTGTTTTACCTATTTTTAGCGCTTACAAACACAACGTATTTGTCCGAAGCTTCGAAATACAAATCTAAAAGCTGCTATCTTATCCACACAAGTAAGCTAATAATTGGGATACTTTTCCAGGAAAGGTATTAAGAAATGGACACTTCATTTAAATACACTTTCATTTTTTATCAACAAAAAAGACAGCGCATAACATAATGGTGATACACAACATTAATTACTGAATCATTTTTAATTTTATCACACACAATATCAAATTTGAATAAAATGTTTCCTTATAAACGTAAACATCACATGTTAGCATGCATTTAGACCCGGGGCCTAAATAATTAGAAAAAAAAACAGTAAGGATAAATATTCAGGAAGAAACCTATCAAAATATTATACAGTTACTAGTTTCCATATCAAGGATCCATGTTTCCTATCTAGTTATTTTCAAATTCATTATCCACCTTAACATCACATTTTTTTAAATACTTGGGTAACTTAAGACTTTTACAAACTCTCCTCTGCCTCTACAAATATAAAAACAGAGTTGCCAGGTAGTGTAAACGTGCTAACCAAACTGTCACTCTACTTTTATCTTACTCCACTGTATAGGTTTATTTTTTGTAAATTAGTAATTCAATTGCCATTCAAGTTTTGATTTGATGGCAAATGATTGTTTAGTGCATCAATGGAGTTGATCAGTCCATTTGGTTAGCTATTTTTGGTTTAATGGCAGCTAAGGTATTTGTTATAAGATGGTTTGAATGACATACATCAAACCATCATTTATGATACATTGCATTTGGTGAAAAGACTATCATGGCTACAAATATACTTTTAAATAATATTTACATGCTCTTACATGATCTAGAAATTACAAAATCGTACTTTCATTGGGTTCAACCCCGTTACAACAAAAGGCCAACCGGAATAGTGAAATACAGAATACCGAAACAAAAATGACAAAATAAATTATACAGAAATTAATAAGGGTGCTGACATTTTATGCTACAAAATATCAACTGAATCATTATTTTGAGATGCTCATGTACAATATTTTAATATTTTGTCTCTTCTAGAATAAAAAAGGGGGATCCTAGGACCAAGGTGTATACACGATCATCGGCACCCATTTGAACTGTGGGTACGAGGTTTGTAGTCGAGACTAGTTCCAGCAAGTTTCCACTGTCATCAATCCAACTAACTTCAAATTACATACAAAAATAGAGTAATAACAACTAACAACATAGTACTTAAATAGAAAAGAACTACAAGTCTAAGGAAAATCAAAAGAAAACTGCCAAGAAACATGATTCCAGTTATAAAAACAAACGGCAAAAGGCAGTCACATCAAATGTGGTCAGGCCAAGTTAAATGTTACATATTAACTACTAATTATGTATGTGTGTATATATGTAGAGAGAGAGAGAGAGAGAAAGAGAGGCAGAGTAAGGCAGGATGTATCTACGTTTAAGTCCAGCCAATTTGTTCAGTTGCTATCAGCGCAATGCTAGTTTGGTGCAAGGGCCAACTTGTATAACATATTGTACTTAGCAGTGCAATCTAAGTGGTTTATCCACTATGAACTGGGTTTCAATATAAGTCACAAATTTGAGTTAAAACTCGATATAAGTGACATTAGCATCTCTTTTATTGCAAAATAAATTAACTATTTGCTGCTGTTAGTGATACAAATTTATGTATTCAATCACAAACCCTATAAATATAATCAAGAAATGGTGCAAAGAGCTCAGATGCATACTGCCTTGATGCAAGGATTGTAATAATTAGGTACTTGGTGATTTGCACTTGACCAATCTCTCGAAACCAGAAAGACAGTTAGTGAAAGGAGTCGGATAAATTATTCTTTCTTACATGCAACTGAACAGAAGCGTCTGCATATTATTCTTATTACGGATCTCTATGGTATTACAACATGGCCTGAAGCACCTTGTGGCTTGTCCATCGGACATGTTCATACGCTCTTATGAGTAATGACTATATCGTTTAAGAGTAGTTATGGCGTACAGTTACAACTAAGTAGGGTTGCCAGAAAAATTGAATTATCCTTAGTAGTTTTATTGCGTAAGTAGCAGAGAGGCAACCCTATATTTGGTGACTGTCACATCATGATTTTTGAAAACTGAAGGACTCGCCTTGTAGAAATACAAGATCCCTTTAAACATAAAACAGCGTTTAAAAACCGAGCAGGCCTACCAGCGACCGAGCAGACTACTCCTATGACACACACCAGCAGATAGTAATAACTGCAAAACTTCCTATCCGCTCATTTGCGGCGTCCAAAAAGCCTGTTTCAGGCGGATCATTGCTATCTGCTGCACAGTGTCGAGTCTATTGAAGCGATCCAGGCTATTCAACGACTTGGTTAGCGACCAGAGAGAGATTACTGCGCTTTGAGTGACAAACTCTTTTTGTTATTTGGCACCTTGGACGAGGCTTTCGAAGGGCTCTCTTTCGCCGGTAGAGCGATACTGATCTGGGGAAGCGGGTCGCGCCAAAACACGAAACTCGAGTAGTCTCCTGAGGGCTCGACTGTTGGTGGTGGCGGGAACATCTGGTCCACTATGAAGCTCATGTTTGAGTACCTGAGAAAGAAGAACCACCCAATTACTGTCAGCCAGCAGAAAAACAGGTGTTAGATGTATTAAGTACTTCAATTTGAAATTATACCTCCTGGATCAAAATATCCAGAAGGAATAGATGGGACACAATAATTAAAGCCACAAGACTGATCAAGATAACGAGGCTTTACAATGGAGTAAGCTAAGGATATCGCAGAAAATAAAATCACAGCTTCGTGACTTGGGCGATTTCAAACTTTTTCTCCTGGTGAATGGCAACTATATTTCAAAATATGGCAAAAACACAACATCCCAGAATTACAGGATTTGCAGCAACCAAATGATATATTTCAAATTGAAATAGAGTACAATGAAGAAAATGGAGCGCTGCCACCAAATAAGCTGAAAAGAATGATGTGAAACACACACCCATTACGATCAAGTGAGTTTCCCATTGGAAAGTGACAGAAATGAGCAACAATGTCAAGACACAAGTACGCCATGTTAGGAAAAGATTTTTACAGAAATTGCCGGCATTCCAAAATGGAACTGTATTCTCCAAGCCAAACTTTCAAGAAAACATAATGGTCAATGCAGGTAAAACCAGTTTCGCTTTAGGTTTAAAATTCAGTTGTCAGTGTTTGTCACTGATAGGGATTAGAGAACACAAAATTAGTTAGGAAGAAATAAAAAAACCAAAAAAACATTCAGAGCCTAACAGAATGGGTAAGCTGTAGCATCCATGCACCAAAGAAAAGAAACGAGAAGATATTAAAATGATACAATAACAAAAAACCCTAATTGGAAATTGTTAACGTGATTGCATTAGTAGTGGTACTAGCTAAGACGTTGGGAGACGAGCAATTAGCGAGGAATACAAACGGCCAGGGTCATGCCACCAATTTGAAACTCTTTCCTCCTGTCACACACTTGTGCTTACCAATATGGCTAACAGTTGACTAGAAGTAAGTGCATTTGAGCTGCATTTAATATGTAGTGACTTGTTTTTTGTTCTATTTACGTAACTATTGGAAACAAATCATTGACTATGCAACTTTGGCCCGTATAACTGTAAAATCAAAGAAATAAAAACGTTGATTAAACTAGATTGCAAAGAAGACAGTTGGGAAAGAACAAACATAAAAAAACAAAACAATTTAAATAATAATTAACATGTTAACGAAGTGAATGGTTATCTGGATAGATGTTGGTTTTCTGAAAGGAATAATTTGTTTTTACATGATTATTCACCGTCAAAACGACTTTCCTTCAAAGCGTCGAGACGACATACAATCAGGATTTCACTTCATCAAAATATTAATTGACCTAAATAGTTACAATTATAAAATAACAAGCATGCTCATGTCCCTGAGGATAGGTACCTACTGTAATGTGCCAAACCATAGACAACCTAGAATTTAAGACAACCCTTAAGTTTAGATTTGAAAAAAAAAATATTGGTATAAAAGTTCAAAAATTCTTATTTATTGATTATTATTATTTATTATTTATTATTTAACTATTTATTGTAAAAATCCTGTTTTTTTTTTAATAATCTTACATAATCTGACACTAATCTCAACTGTTCCTGGTTCAACTTCAATCAGAAGTTGGGATAAGACAATTTTATAATAAAAAAAAGTGAAAATTACCCCCCTTAATTTTACCACAAATATGCAGCAAAAATCGATTCGATGTGACAGCCCTATTTGCCCATACACATTTGAAGTTTAAGGAGGTACAAACCAATCCAAAACCATTCACCACCATTTTACTTTTCACCCATTTTTGTAACACATAAGAGTGTGATTTTAGGCCTGGGAAAACTGGAGAGATATGTCGTCTTATGTTCGGCACAGTACAGTTTATACACCCACCAACAAAATCCCACAGTTTGCAAAACACCAGCATTTCTTAGAGATCTTTTTAACACCAAAAAGTGGACATTGAGAAAACCTTCCTCACAATCCTCCTTTACATCAATAATTAGCAGCCAACACACTACACGAGGAAAACATTCTCTGCGTTCAAAGCAGATGACACCCATTTTATGCTGCCATTCCCCCACCACCTTCAAATGGCAGAAATGTGGAGATTTCAATACGCGAGGGTTGCATAATTGTGTGGATATGCTCCAGCCGAGAAGATGATTCCAGTCTAGCGAACGATGCTTTTCAAGAAAAAGATAGACAAGTGGAAACTATGCAGCAAAAATGGGTGTAGCTTACTTTCAAAGAATCACAGAAGTAAATCACCATGAAAATCAGCGTGAAATTTACCACGAAAATCACCCTTATATTGGGTATGGAAAAAATTTTGAATGTAACACCATAGGTACGAAAAAAAAGTGGGTTTTAAGATCAATCGAGACAGACTTTAAAGGTCTGACAAAAGCCAAAATCGGTAGAAAAGTTATTTTTCCACAATGGGTTTAGCACCAAACTTCTAGGAACAATCCAATTTCACTGCATACTACGGAATGATTACTGTGCCAAGAAACTCCTACCAACATTATCAGAAATTAAGAAGGTTGTAAATGTTTTGGAATGATTCAACTGTTGCCAGTATCTAAAGATCCAACCTCTTACAGCCAAATGTTAATTTAGGCACATCAAGTGAGGAATTACATGATTGGCATAAAAGAGATACTCACGATGACTGGAATGTTTGAGTGAGTTCGTGTTTCAGCTCTCCACGGTGGTTTATGGTGAAGATGCGGAAAATAGGAATGCCAACAGCACGGTATGCCCAAACATCCTGTAAAAAACGAACCAACAAATTTTAGGTTTACTACATAATAATAATTATTATTATTAATTCCTTTGATTTGTCCCGACTGATCATTTTACAATAATTTTGGACATGTCAATTCATGAGTAAATAAATAAATAAGTAAGTACACTGTATACATATTATGTGAGCTCGACAATTTCACAATCACAATTAAGCCTCCATCTTATCAGTCTATCCACAAAATTCTTCCACACTATAGAAACATTTTTATACGCACCATGTCTTTAGTCCATTTTTTAAGTTGCTTTTTGATTGATTTTTTATTTCTAAAGGCAAAGAGTTGTACAGTTTCGTTTCAGCATAGTTAGGGCACATCTTAACCATAGTAAGTTTGTGCGTAGCTAGTCTTTTTAAATTTTGTTGTCTAGTGTCATATGCTCTAACCGAGCCGTCATTTTTTAAAATTTTGTCATATACAAACATAATACAATTGAAAATGTACAAGCTATAAATAGTCATTATTTTAAAATCCTTAAACAACGGTTTGCAGCTATCTTTGTAAAACACCTCAGCACATGGGTTAAAACTTGCTCCCGCTAAAATTCGAACAGCTCTCTTCTGAACCGCGAATTATTTTTTTACAGCTGGTGCATGCCCCCATAATATTTATCCATATTGTATGTATGAATTGATAGATGCATAATATACAAGTTTTGCTGTTCTGACATCACTTATACTCAGCATTGTTTTTAATAAGTAGCAATCTGCTAGGACTTTAAGTTTCAGGTTGCTGATGTGTGATATCCATTTTAGGGTGTTATCAATCGTAATTCCTAGTTATTTTGTTTCCTTTTCAATTTTAATACTTTAACACGAGGCTCTGTTTCGTAACTAGATTAATGGGGATGTAATGTGTCGGTCTGTCTTAAAGTCTAGCGCTACCACCTTGCTAGTGTTTAGAAGGAGACCGTTGTTTTCACACCACCTGGACACCTCCGTCACTGCATCGTTTTCTGTTTGTCACTCGGGATCCTCGTGTTTTGATTTTGTTATTATGTGTGTGGTGTCATCAGCGTATTGAACTAGTGACCCAGTGGCCACATGACTGGGGAGGTCGTTGATATAAATAATAAACAATAAAGGCGAAAGCACCGACCCCTGCGGGGGTACCTATGTTTGTTTGTAGCTCTTCCAGGAGGAATGTTTGGCCTTGGCTATTTTTTTGCCTTGACTACATGGTTGGTCCATCGACATTGGTCAGCTTTGTAGTGACAATGCTGTTCACAATAATCTTTAGATCAATTTTGTAAATGAGATTGTTCCAATTTTGTGTCAAAGCATTCACATTTTGATGCAAACTATCAGTCGACAAAATTTTTGTTTTCCAGCGCAGCAATTTAGATGATTTCTCTTGCTACTTAGCACTTGTTTTTTTATTTGCAGTTATATATTAGTTTCATTCAACAAATTCACCAATAGTAGAACAGAGATAGGTTCAGAAAACCGAATCATTGCTGAATCACTGCAGACTCACATTGACTTTGTTTCCATATCCAGCGTAGAACGGTTCGCTGTCAGCCGGGAACAAAGCATGGATGTCTCGAAGACACGAGATCTTGAACTCTTCAGGCTTCTTTTCAATTACCTCCCTGCAAAGCAGCAGAATATCTAGGTTAGCGATTTGATGACAGCTTGGTGATAGCACTGGCTTGTTTTCTTTTCAGTATTGTATGTCTAAGCATGTATAAAAGTGATTGAATCAACGACATTTGGTAAGGCCATGAAACTTTTATCTCATGTCAAATAATTCAATGCACTTTCTGTTTGAATTCTAGAGAAAGGGATTGCTTAAAAAATCACTTCATACTTACTTATGCGAGATAATAAATTATGGCTCAAAGAGATACAAATTCAATGCAGCTCAGACTTAGCTGAAATTGTGCTGCAAAATGGCTAGAGGCTTTAAGACCAGAGTGTGGTTTTCATAGCACATCACATCAAGCTATTCTGTAAAGACTACGTATATTGTTACCTATGGAATGCACTGATGAGACTGGTAGGATTAAGTAGTAGGGGTCCATCCGGCAGTGACAAATCTCCTTGTCTGATGGATCGTAGATATTCCCGAGTAACGCGAGCTTGACCTGGTTAAAAACATTGGTTATTCAACATTTTACACAATTTTGTTATGTACACCAGCTACCACATAAGTCTAGAGAAAGACTTTTTGCCACATACCGATTGCTCGCGCTGAAAGATACAAAAGACGGTAGCCATTGTTTTGAATTTTCGTGAAAAGTTGTGCTACTCCACTTTGTGCCCAGTCTTTGCCCACAATTGGCAAGATGTGACCCAGAACATCAGACCTGAAACAAACGAGATGTTTTCATCCACATGATGAGAAGTTGAAAAGTGTCATTTGCATTACCCAGTTGCTTAGTGTGAGTTAAATTTAGTAGTTGAAAAGCGTGCACCTGGCTGAGAAGCTAACAATGAGGCTTTATAGATAATATTATTGTATCACAAGGATTAAAAGGCTTAAAATCAACAGTCCTATCCATCTTTTGCCAAGTTATGAAGCATTAGATGGGACCGATTTGATTACTTGTTTATACATGATCTTGTACATTTCCTAGAAAGAGCTAATGCAACACCAGAAAATAGCACTAATGTGCCATTTCAATTCTTAAACCTAAATAAAATATTTCCACTTTCCAGTACACAATCCATAACCAAATCACTCACTTGGTGATGGTTCCGTCAATGTCCGATACAACGATCTTGTCATCGTGTCGCCACTTGTAGATGTGACACTTGCACCTTGTGGTGCCCTGATATGCCGTAGTGACGCTGAAAACTACTTCATTGGCACCCTCCACCAGGTTCAGTCTGGCGATCTGCTCGGAAGACAGTCGCAGTGACTTGCGGAACATTTCGGAATGTTCGTAAAAGCTGACGCCCCGTGGTCGGTCGCTCACACGGTTCTCCAGGCTGTTGTCAGAGTCCTCTGACGAATTTGATCCGTTGTACGCCTCCTCATCCTTCACACTGAAAACCAAGCCAAGAATCAAAATAAATCCCTGGATCCAAAGGCATGGGATAATTCTTTCACTACCTTTGAACACTGAACACTGAATAGCTTGTGCCAAAGATATGAAATATAATACAAACAATAACCTACTTAACTGTTTTCCTATAATATACTCTAAGAATCATAAATATTCATGGTGAATACCCGTTATTTTGTATCAGGTTTGCCAATAAAGAATGCTCAAAACACCGACTAAAACTTGATAGGATTTTAAAATTATTTTACTCTCCACTCCTTTTTTTGATTATGCCTCCAATGCACGGCCAGAATTCGCTAATTGGATGGAATAGACCTACAGTGTTTTCACTGTAAGAAGAGCAACAAAAATGGCTTCCCGTCTTTTAGCTCTTATGGGGGGGGTGCTGTTAAAATGCCATGCGTTGCGAATCATTTTTGTTGAGAATTATGTTAGTGGTGGCTGGCAAAATCAAGGCCATCTTTGGCAAGGCTATCAACCCAAGAAATTAAATCAATGGCAGGATTTCATACTTCTAACGGCTGTTAAAGGATTTCCAAGATCTTCATTCCTGTTCTTAATTCGATTTGATGAAATATATCGAATAAATTAAAAATATCCGATATGATATATGACACGACAGCTATTAAGTTTAATTTTCTTACATCCTTCGGTTGGCAGTATGGCCTTGAACATGCCACCCTGAGAGACCGACCAGTAACGCCTCTGACGAGAAGAACAGAATTTTCCTTCTTCCTGCTCAGGACTAATCAGTTAGCAAACGTCGCAGGTCGCGCTTGGAAGAAGCAAATCTAGCAAAATCTTGAGAATCCTACATACATTCACTATGTCGAAACCTCTAATCAGTGATGGTAAGTCTAATGATTCCCAGCATACTTAAGAAAAAAATCTTACTTCAAAAGCACTTTATCCTTTGGCCATTCGAAGTATCCATTCGAAGTAGCATCAGATGTGAACCTATAAATCCCCGAATTAAAAGCGCAAAAATGGCATAATCGTATTCGGTGATGATCTTAAAAGTCCAAACCAAGTCTTGCAATTGACATGGAAATGTCCCACCTAATTCACAGATAATATTGCAGTTTTAAATTATAACAAGCCGGCTTTTAAAATGACTGTCGGCATGCTTCACATGCTTCACATGCTTACCCATTCGTCTCATTGGCCTCAAAAATGATAATTCACTGACCAAATAAAACGATTCCGAGAAAAGGCCGCAATTCACAAAATTTTTTTTTTCTTAAAGCGCAGTTAATTCAACAACATTATTATCAAATTAAATCAAATACCCAAATCACTATATTAATACTTTGAAATACAAAAAGGATATGGGACGCTATTTTTCAACATCCTTCAGTTTCCCCTATTAAAAACTTCTTTAAATTCGTAATCTGTATTTGAAAGGCCAAAACTGCAACTGTATCAAGAAATGAAAAGCTGATTATTAGCTGATTTAAGATTTCTTGCAAGGTCGATAGTTTCATCACTATCACTGTAGACAGAGTAACTACTGAAACGTGAAATGAGGCTGTCACCAACATGCCTGCAAAGATAATATGATGTGTGACCAAATCACCTACTGCCTAAAAACACACTCAATATGAACTTTTCTCAGACTGAAGACTGAGATTCCAAACAGAGCTGAGGTATAGACTAAGAGTTGCTTTTTGACATTACAGAAGAAATCGAGGAGGCTCTTCAGTTCCTGGACGACATACATGTGGAACAAAATGAAGTGTCAGCCTTAGACTCGGCTGAGAAAGAGTCGATGGAATCAGGGGCAATAGGCCTACACCGGACCAATGCTACAACGAAGCTCAACAGTCCTGATGAATCAGGCAGCAGCGAGGAACCACAACAATTGACACGTCAGGAGGTGGTTGATACCCCTGACGGTGAGGAACTGGAAATGCAAGTCCACCATTCGTGCTTCGACTTTTCCCAGATGGAAGAGATGGAAGAGTTGGAAGAGCCTGAGTCGGAGCACGAAGTGGAAGAAGATAGGAGGTCCGAGGATGATTTCCTTGTTTTGGACAGTGACGAGGATAAAGAAAATGTGCCTCGGATGTTTTAACAACTAAATTCTTTTGTGAATGTCAGATTCTGGGTATGGATCATGTTCCTTTTTTGTGAGAGATCACTAACGTTATCTCGGTAAATTTTAGGGTTAATAAACGGTATTTGTTGAGATAACATTAGTGATCTTTAAAGAAAAAGTTACATGATCTATACCCAGAACCTGACCACAGATTTACATGTCAAAAATAAAAATTCATTCAAACTTTGAGAATCTGGTCTCGATTTTAACAACTGGATTGCCATATCCAATCCAAATATCCAATATCCTGTTTCCAAAGAAATTAGTTCCCAATAAATAAGGTATTCTTTAAAAGCTATCTATTTTTCCTAAGCAATCCATTTTCAATACATTACGAAAAAAAAGGAAATGTTTTTGGACCTAGACTAATATATTTTTGCTTCGTCATTAAACAAAATTCTGTATTACTATGGAGCTTGGGCAAAGTATTAATGGAAATTATTTTTTAAAGTCGCAACTTACTCTGTTGGCGTTGAAACCGGCATTGTCAACGAGCTCTCCGGCTTCGATGCACTTGCGTCTCCTTGTCCAATCCCATGTACAGGAATGTGTATCTCCATTCTGGAACACAGATCAACACATCTGAGGGCCTTTTCTCTGAAAGTTAATGCAGCCTTAACTGGCCTTAAGCACCATGCCGTAAGCAGTAAATACATTACCAATTTGCTATTCTTGAAGGTAAGTGTCATAATTTACGTATTTTGAAACAACGCTTGCCATATGGCAAGCAAAATACCTTGCCTTAGGATTGCGTGAAAGCCATCGTACAGTGTAATTTCTCAATGCTATTAATAAACAGTTCCAAAAATAATGATTCTAGACATTCCAACAGTTTTTACAGCTATTTTAAGTTGATTTTCTTACGACATCTGCTAGAAGTTTAATACAATTTCAATCACACATAAAAAAATTCAAAAAATGTTTGGTGATAACCTCAGCATAGCGGATCAGTGTACGGACAGCAAAAAAGAAACACTGTTCGGACCGGTTTTGCAGCGTAAATGTGGGAAAAACCGGAGATTTTGTTTCGATTTAAAACGACATTCGAGTATGAACAACACTGTGCACCTCCTTGCCCACTAATATATGCATGCAACATAACTATTTCTTCATTCACTAAATTAGTTCGGCTTAGTCAAATTAGGCATTTAACAGCTCCCAAACCTTCTTTTAGGCTACAAAAAAATGTATAGTGCGCACGTGTCCTGTACTAATTTGAGGTACTTAAAGCAACAACATAATTCAGTTACCGAATAGGATAGAATAACCTTATCTTGCCATTTACTTCCCCTTGGCTAAAAATGAAGGCATGGCTGACGGTATTGGCATTTTAAGAGAGTAGATCCCCAGGCTGAGTTTATGCTAACATATTTAATTTAACCTATTAACAGTAAGACTTAATGCAACAAGCTGGTAACGATGCTTCCACCTAGGATTCAGGACTGTCCGCATACCCTGGACAGCACTAAACCTGTGTGCTACCAAGTCCCAGGTCTGATCTAAGTGACCAAACATCTGACTAGGATACTATTATTTCTTGAGAGTATTAAAATTGGGATCACTTTGTCTGTTGTTTTTAAGAATGACAAAGTAACATGGCTTACTACTCGGCTTCCTGAACGCTTTACCTTAAGACTGAAGGTAAGTTTTTAAAAGACTTGTAGGTAAGAAATATTCAAGGAGGCAATTAACCACACTGAACAGCAAGCATACTCACTTTTGAGCGAGTTTCTCTGCCTCGCCCGTTGGCTTTCTGCAGACGCTATCGCCATCCCCGAATATCGGGATGTCGAAGAGCGAGATAGCCTCCTCGGGCATCGGTTCCTTAGCGATAGGTTCCTTAGCGACAGGTTCCTTCTCCAGCAGTTCCTTTGTATTTTGTATGATCGGACTCCCAGCGTGCAGTTCCTCGGTGAACAATTCCTCTGGACTGCCCAATGCCAAATTCTTCGGCTCTGTCTTCTTCGGCCACGAAAACCACGAGGTGTACCCCCGTGGAGGTACGCTTTTGGCTCCCTCGGTCAGCGGGCCAGTGGGCGCGTCAGGTGCTGCGTGGGGCATGTAGTCTGCCGTCACCGCGTCCACCACATGCTGGGGTAGCGCTCGCTGATACACGACTACACTCATCACCATTGGGCACGCAGTCTTCCAGTTGTAGTACTTGCCATCCAGCCGCACCTGAAGCAAATTGCCCTTAGTCGACGCTTGTCCATTTTCATGTTTTACACCTTTTCTCTCAAATGGGCTACAAAGGTTGAAAATTGATGAAACAGACAGCCAGCGCTAGAACAGACAGCGCTAGTAGTAGCTAATGACCTAATCCAGGAGCCGAATTTGAATGGCTTGAATTTTTCAGGTAGGGCAGCCACAGCCAGCCATCTGGTGGGCACCAGCACCCTCCATTCACTCAGTGATTTTTTCTAGATACAGGTGGCAGCAAGAGTGCAGTCGCCCATAAGCGTTTGGCTTTTACCTAACCAATACCCCAAATTCTGTAAAACAATTTGAACAGTTCCCATTGCACATAATAGCCCTAACCTTGCTTGAATGGAGCCTAGGAGTAAATTTCTTTGAGCTAATTAATAAAATAAGTAAAGTTAGTCCAACATTAGCAAGCAGTTGTTAAATGTACAGTTTATTGCGCCCTCGGTACATGTATGCACGTTTACGAGTAAAGGGAGATACAGTTGACATGGGTTTTTACCCACCGGTTGGCTTACAACTGTGGCAATACTTCATGTAAGATCAAATGCACTGTATTCCATCAATCACAAGCGACAAATATGTCGCTTGCAAATGTGATAGGCAATTTTTCAAAGAGAAAGGAAATCCAACTCACCACCAGGTCTGGGTTCTCAATGATCTTTGGTTCGGCTACAAGGTCGTCGTAGGTGACGAGTCTCTGTAGAAATGCCTCTTCGTCAGGCCCGCTCTCGTTCAGTCCGCCACACAACGACATCGAGATCTCGTTGTATGAACTGCACAGATGACCAACACTAAGTTTTGCCCAATACATCGCGGCTACCACATTGCTGTTACTCAATTCGCCATCTCACAACCAATCCTAACTGTCTGATTAATGTTGAACCCAATTAGAGCACCAGCCAATTATAGAGATCAAGTCAAGCCTTAGTAGGGGTTGGGTGTATCGCACTTCTGGCGGCAGGTAGATCGATTAAAAAATGTAGTTAAAATGGAACTTTTTTCTAAACAATTTTCCAAAAATCTTAAACGAGCTTTCTTTACTCAATCAAAATAATGTATAGTGGTTCTATACAAGTTATTTCTCAGGCAAATGGGATATGTTACATATGAGTTTTAGTCTCTGTAATTTTCTATTAAAAGCTACATTAAAAAAAATACTCACTAGATCGAGTTTCTGAAGTTAAGGTCCCTGCTGGCAAGCCACTAGGGAGGGGCAACCAAGTAAAACAACGTCCAATGTAGTGAGGGTTGTAATAAAAATAACAACTCAAAAACCTTTTCTCTCACTGCTCCAGTCTTGGTGACCTCTCTTGTGACGACTGTATCTAAAACGAGGGTGAAACTGGCAAACGGTTTCAGTACAACATCTACTTACGTGTCTGGGAAGATGGAATGATTAGACTCCCCAAAGTCACTGTCAGTAGACTTGGGCCCTCCAACGGATCCCTCGACGCTGTGAGGAGATTGCGGCAGGGAAGTGCCATTTCCAGATTCGCCATCTTCTTCACGAGACGAGTCCCCTGAGCAATACATTCTCTGTCAGTCTTAGGGTCAAAAAGAATCTGGCCAAAACTTAGAAAGTTATGTTTGGTCAGCTCATACCTAGGAGCATTGATACAGTCGTTGCAAATGTGGCAAAACACATAATTATGTCTCTAGGTCAGAAAGGTTAGTTCATATCTAGTCCTACTTACAGATTGTCTCAAATTTCACGAGTGTCCAATTAGTTAATTTGCATTAAATTAGTCGGCATTGGCTGTCACGTGACTAACGATACATTTTTACTGATTGGTAAGAAAAAACGAAAACACGTATAAAGCGGTTTAATTGCTTGGAAATTATTTTTATCAAGAGCTCACAAGGATTTTGTCAAAACAAAAATAAAAGTATTGAAAACATACTATTGAAAAAAGTACTAACTACTTGGAGATTGTTTTGAGAGAAATTCCTCGTTAATTTGATTACACTTCTCAACCAGCTAAATGCACAAAGCTGTGCTCCACAAATGAAAGCAAGTACAATGACGAGAAGAACGTAAGCATCCAAGACAGTACAAGCTCGAAGAAGTGGATCTGATCTGCCTCACCTTGAAGGTTGGTGCCCTGTCGATAAGACGTTGGAAAGTAAATGGCTGCTACTTCAGGGTCGAGATCGGCAGTCTTTATGTCAGCCAGGTAGATTCCCTCACCCTCGGGATTGTGTCTCATCCGCTTAGTCTTCTTCATAAAGCTGAACATGCCACTGATAATGGACCGCTGGGCTGCCTCTGCAGCTGCTACACGTGATAACAACACAATTTCAATCAATTCTTATAAACGCATATGAGGGTAAAGCTTGCCCAGACAGTCAAGCCAGACCAATTATATTAAAATACTGTTTTGGCACCAATTTGAAACTGGCCAGTCATATGGTACTGCAACAAGAAGGCCCATTCTGACAAGATTCAGAACTGTTCAGCAACTACTAAGGTTAATTTGGCTTTTATAGTATTTCAAACTCTGGGTAGGTAGAAGGTAAATAGGTTTTGAGGAATATTAAGAAGTAGCTCCAATACTTTGTCTGCTTCTGGTTTTCAGCAAAGCTTTATTTTTAACATGATTTATTCATTAATTTGATAATTTAGTGACTGTCCGCTTTCTGGTCAAATGCCACAAAAAACAGGTAATTACTTAGAGCCTTCACAATCACTACCTTGTGACTAAAATGCTATCCTGACAATTGCCATTTTTCTTTCTAACCATGCATTAACAAAAATGCAAAACATGCCCATCGTGGACATTGCAGCAAGCTTACCATGAGGATCTCCCTCTCCATCGAGTGCGGTTTTATCGAGTACCAGCCCAGATGACGAGACCTGTCGACTGGTCCTGGGGGTTGGCAGCCCGCCCCACGGCCAGCTTTGCGGCATCTCGCTGCACTCCTTGCTGCTGACGAATTCGTCCGCGTGACGTTGACGCTCCGCCTCAGTGTCCGACTGGATTGGAGAGTTTGGCCGAGAGTCCAGAGGGCTGTTTGAGACATGCCCGTACTGCATTACTTTATGCTCAAAACCAGGTAGTTTGATAGAATTAGGTCAAGGCTCTTGAACGATGGTTTGCATCAGCAGTTTTGCTCTGCTCTTGGTCAAAAGAAAATTGGACTCCCACCTTATGACACTCATGATCTCTGGATATTATTTTTTAACTGTTGAGTGTTTGCTCCCAGTGGCATTCTGTGATGGTTCGTACGTAAGGTATGTACAACGGTTTGATTTGCTGGAGGATATTTTGTTTCGACATAATTGACCATGATGCCTCCTCCTTTTCACCATGGCCCTAGACATAAGCAATTAGACATTCAAACTAAAACGGAGTTGCAACTGCCTTATTGTTAGGGTATAAGCCAACCTGGTGTGCCTACGTTAATTTTATAAATTTTGTATGACTTTTCTATAGCGACTGAGTATTGTCTTACATACTTATTAATCCCGCAGATGTTGACAGTTAAATTCATTGGAAATTAAGTAAGCCGACTGAAAGATATTGCAGTGTTGGGGTAGCTGATTGCTAAAAATTAGCGACCAAAGTGTTCACAACATGAATTTAGAGGTCTTCCAGTCTTAGAGTTTTGACTGTTTGGACTCTCCTGGCCTCGGAAAACTGTCCACTCGAAATATTTAAAGCCCCAAGTAGGTTTCATTGAATACGGTATAGGGAAGAGATTTAGGTACCTGCCTTAACACCAAACCAGTTGACTTGTCAAATACATGGCAAGCATCATTGCACTCATAAGTATGTGATACCTGGGTTTCTTTTTAAGTCAATGAAATGTGTCAACTTGAGTTGATATTTCTCGGAGCACCAAAGCAATTGGGATCAGTAAACTTACTCCCCATTAATTTTATCCAAGATAAGTTATCCATAAGAAAGGTCAGGATTTGGGTTGATTGACTTCCAGAACCCATTAATAAGTAGTAAATGAAGTCAAGCAAGGAAATAATATTGGAAAAGTAGAACCATAGAAGTGTGTCTTATAAAGAGACAACACAGAAATTATTTGAGTTTTTTTTGTTGTATTTCCCAAATGACGTATTTTAAGGCAATGGGAGGTCCTGGAAATTTCCAGGAGTAGCAAATAAACCTTTTGTGTGGAGATGGTCGGTCCACATTTCACTGAGTAAGGCAGATACTGGGTAAGGCAGCTAATGAAAAGGAAATTTGTTCATCAGAACAAATTTTTGGCCCACTAAAAGCATGTAGCATGCCATATGTACCCTTTTTTCTGTAAACCGTATTCCATGTACTCATGTTTCCATGCATTCTGTGAAGTACCCACCCCTGACTTCAATTTCAAGTGGACCATTATATGAAGTGCATCTTCATACAGATCATAAGATACTATTTATTTAGTTATATTGTGACCACGGTTGATTAGGTAGTACATTAGGTAGTGACCTCGGTAGTACAAAGCCGTTGTTAAACAACAAGAAATGACTCATGTTTCTCTGGCTCAAAATAAGTCTGGTAGACTTTACGTGAATTTGAATGTGACCTTAAAGATCAGAATATCACATAATTGCAAAAATCCATTTGAATTAAAGAGTTGCAAACATTAAAAATTTTAATTGATAACGGCGACAGGGTTGGGTGTTGTAATAAGTTAATATGATGATGCAAAGCAGATCATGACATGAATCTGAAACATGTATCATGCAGAAAAGAGGAAAATTACTACCCTGTTCTTTTACTTTCTAGCATGACATAGAAAGAAGTACACCAAACCAAAGATTTGCAACCACAATAGAACAAAACAATGACAGCAATTGCCAAATGTACCTAATTGAGCTCACATAATTACTGAGTAAAACATCGAACTACCAAATACAGAAAAATAGCTATACTACCGATGCATTTTTGATAATATACTTATACCCACATAGATTTTAAAAGTTAATTTCCGTTAATCAAGTTATCTTTGCTACCCTAACCAGAGGTCACATTTGTTACCACTCTGTTTTTGTGGAATAATAGCAATGATTACACAAGAAAATCCAAACAAGAAAATAAGAAAATGAATGTTGGTGTTGTTCAACCCGTCTCAGAAGACGTCGGCAAAAGAAAGAGATTTTGTGTGTAAAAAGAACTTGAAATTTGGATCCAGGGACCACATGCAAATATTTCGTGCAGGGGGGACATGCGAGACAGACAACAATGAAATGTGAGTATGAAGAGAGTTAGTTACAAGTGAGCGAGCGCAGTACTGTCAATTCGTCGAGCAGCCAAAGCATTTGCGAGACTGTCACAAAACCAAACGCTCAATCAAAATATTGCACTGTTATCGATTTGCAGGGGGGCAGGAGGGGAGGAATTGGGTGGTTGGGTAGTATGACAGGTAGTTACAAGATTTGATTTGTCAATGCATTGAGGAGATTTTGTCACACATGAGCTTTAACTGATGTCCACTGTTTGCTCCTATTGACAGTTGCTCAAAGATCATTTTGGCACTATTGCATAAGTATACCGTTCTCAACACAAATTACTTTCAGAAATTACGTATCCCTTTTCCAGGAAAGGGATAATATTGTTATTTTTGCAAGTAAATAAATTGGTTGTTGCTTACATTATCATCTCAGTGAATATTTCAGAGTTAATCATTCCAGTGCTAATCGGTCTGGTCACAAAACCATTTTAGAATTCATATTAGCATTGTGCCTAAATAGTCAGTTTCATTCTACAACCGGTAAAATTAAATGGATAAGAATAGATGTACACTTAAAAAGACCAACCAGTTGAGCAGATGAGGCAAATAGATCATCGAAACGATAAGCATATCAATGTTCATATTGAAAGGGTTTCCTCACCTAGACCCTGGTGTGACTTCGGTATCGCTAAAAGAGTGGTAGTTGCACTCAGTGTTTGCGTGCTTCATGCTGGCTAGTTCCTCATCGTTGACTGATTTGCCGGCATAAGAGACTGGGACTGGTGTAACATCAACCTCCGCAACCTAGAACGAGACGGCCACCACGTAAGCACAAATCCACTGAGCAAATCAATGCTGGCACAGTCGTTAATCTAGATCTTTAAAGCAAATAGCTCCTAAAGAAAACATTTT
This sequence comes from Protonemura montana, assembly GCA_947568835.1. Lineage (NCBI taxonomy): Eukaryota > Metazoa > Arthropoda > Insecta > Plecoptera > Nemouridae > Protonemura > Protonemura montana. Next base: position 4,127,588 of record OX387604.1, on the reverse strand, counting down.
TGGGTGAATCAATTTTCTTGATTTTGGTTTTAATAATTTTATGAAAGATTTCAAATGTCTGTTCAATCTGCACTTATACTTGGGACCTATTCAGTCCCGACACACCGACAGGTGAAAGAGCTATTGGGTATAATGGTTTTTAGACTCACGTCTACTTGATTTATCCTATTTATTTATTTATAGCTATTGGTATTTTAATTTCCCAGCATCTAGCATGCCATTTAATTACTGGGGTAATAATAATGTTACTGAGGGTCAGAATCTTCATTTAATTGCAGGTGATAAACTAACTAGCATATTACGATGTAACTTGTATAATGTGTACTTATCCAATAATGCAATTTGACCCGGGTCTCCTGCTATTGTATCTTATCAATAAAAAATTACATCGCCTTGTAAAAAACGCATCGCCTTTCAATCACACTTGATTCTCATAAGACTCTTACCGGCAAAACTTGCACCAAAGCTTTCGATTCTTCCGTCGGTTCATCTACGTCCTCGATAACAAATATATTTTCCGCAGCTTCATTGCAATGACCATCGTTGGCAGCATCCATTTCATCCGCCTTGCCAACCACCGGTGCCACCTCTACCTCCTCAGCTTCCACAGGGCCATTCCACATCGCACCGTTTTTCTTGGCTCCCGCTTTCTTCTTCATCAACGACTTCTTCCTCCTCTTTTTCTTCCCTCCGGTTGGAGCCTTCGCCTCTTCCACGGTGGCGGCAGTAATAACTTCTTGCTCCCGGCTTGGCTCCACGACCAGCCACGTCTCCTCTTGGCCGGCGATGGGGGCCAAAGCATTTCCCTCTAAACCCTCTAGCGATGCACTCGCGTCCCCACTCTCATCGATTTTCTCCACCTCCAGGCTAATCGGCCTGAACTCCCCGGTGACGATGCTAATCCTACGAACTTTCTCAGACAATTTGTCATCCACGGTTTCGGCACGAAACATTTTTGCGGTGGCAAGCCCGTTCCCACCTCCCAAGGCATAATCGCTGCCGGCATCTCCGGAGGCGAGGAGATCTGTGCCGCCCTCCCTGGCTCCGGTGGGGCTGACAAGAAGACCAATTTCCTGTATAAGAGGCAGCATTGGTACCAGCCCAGCAGAAGTGCTGGGGAGGATCTCGGGACACGAGGATGACTTGCGGGCTTCAACTACTGGCCATTTTGGCAGGTGCAACGCGTCCAGATCCTTCGCATTATGAGCATGCCACTCGGCCTCGTCATGGTATCGTGATAGGAACGTCTCGCTAGGGATTGGAGAGCACGCAAGGTGGCTTGGAATGTATTCGCCGGCTCCCAGTTCTTCCGGTCGAACTTCCTCGACAAAAAATGCCTCGCCGGACTCGCCGAGTTTCATTTGCAGGTCCAAGGGCTCGCCATTGATTTCGATGTCCACCTGGAATAGAACAAAGAAGCCATTGTTGGTATTTGCATTGGCAAGAGTCTCCAGATTTTGGCTTATTATTTCACTGTATTAATCTTCCATTGAGATTTTTTTTTTGGGGTACTATTTGTAACGAAATAATCACTTCTAAAGATAAATTTGATTTGTGGAAGTTTATGTAGCATTGTTTTGACAATAGGCTCTTTAGACTACTGACATCGGTGAATGTGAGGGCACGTTGATGATGAAAACCTAGCCTAGTGTACTTTGTCGGTACGTTGTCGGTAAGTTGTCGGTACGTTGGCTACTTATGTCGAAGACCATCAAATGGATCACCGACTAAATGTCTCTTCTGAAGGGCAGTTTAACTAAAAAGAAAGAACTACTCCACTGACCCTTGTCGTCGAGATTTTAAAAAGAAAGACGAGAGATGCTGCTCTTACTTCATTCCCTCTAACGTCTATCCCATACAGAACTGGTCATGAGTACGATTATCACCCATCCAGTGCCTGACCAAGCGCAGTGTAGCTCAACCTTTAACTCAATCCACGTCTGTAAATACTGAAAATGTGGGCAGGGAAAAAATATAGGCCCTCTGAAATGCATCACAATACTGTGATTTTAAAGGTATTCGTCACGGTATCAGCGAAGGGACGAGAATGTATCAAATCCAGCCCAAGTAATTTTGACCCCGAGTTTATTTCAAAGTTCAAAATCACACGAATAAAATATGTTGGTCACTTTAACTCACTGGGTCTCTATTCTGTATTTCTTATTCCAGTGAGAATTTATGGGTTCGCCAATTTAGTCAATGCTCACAGGGCATCGCATCTCACTGGAAAATATCTAAGAGAATAGGAGTTCTACGGACCAGAGACCAGAGCGAGAAGTCGGCAAGTTAAAATTCTGTCGTGAAAGGTGTGTACTAGGCGAGCGAAGAAGCCGGAAAACTACGCCAATCGTGTAAAAAGAGTAGCAGTCTTAAAAAAAAGAAACTGCTGTAATCACATACAGGGATTTATTATTTTTTATTTGGTATCAGACCCACGAGTTTCAAGAACATCAACTGCAGTTATCACCTGATTGGGCCTATGCACTTCTGATACGCCAGCATACGGTGTATGACTATCATTAGTTATTAATGGTCTACTGCTAGATCTCATGCCGAGCAATTTTTTGGGTAGATAAGTGTTTTACAACATTTCTCATAAATGTACTGAAAAAGTGAAAGTGTGCCAGGCCCAACCATCAAAAATATTAATAATATGACAGATAGAACCACAGCCACAATTAAATGGCAAACGTTAATAATTAATGAATAGTTCATACCAATTTACTTATATAGGTTTGTGTACTAACTGACTGAAAACGTTACGTCAGCGGAGCTAAAACATTGCCTGTCACTTCTATTAAATTCGATTCTTACTTTGTACTTAATTGCGCGAGTCTTATGTAACATCGAGTAAACATTCTACAAATTAAATATTTATGTCAGCGACAGTTTTGCTTCCGACCTTGCAGCTATGAACTTGAAAAGAGTTGTTATCTTTGAAAAATAAAATTACGAATGCAGATTTTGCAAATGCAGATCTTGTAAAAATCTTGAACTAATAGGGGGTCAAATGACTTTCAATAAACTTTGAATCGACTTTGAAAAGATTTAAGAATAGAGCCCTTTACCTTAATATACCTTTAAGAATAGATCTGGCCAGGACCCAGAGCTGGCCAGCACCGGAACTAAATTGAATCATGTTGTCAAACACACGATTAAAATATTGATACTAGAAATTAAACGTATCGCAGAAGGAAACAAGATGTATAAATTAGATTTAAATGAAAATACGTAGAATTAATCCTTCCAGTGATTTAAATAGGGAAGAAACACAAATTTATTATCACTGATTGTGATACAATTGTGGTTTGTACACGATGCAAGGGCAACTACGGCACCGCAATTAAATGCTTGTGGAGTGTGTACCTGGGTTAGGTAGCTGTGCTAGGTACTGGAGGCTGCTACCGCCGCAACTAGGGATTAGAGATTACCTGAATAGTATATAGGTAGTATAACGGTGAAAGCTGCCGTCTTTTTATTATGCAACTAAGTGGCGACTGTCGGATCCCCTTCGAGAACACGACCACTCGACATCGGTCATAAAAATAACTCTCGGTTTCGCTATTAATGGACTCAAAATCAAAGATTTAAGACATAAGAAGTAAACAAAAATTACCGAGCATCCTACAAGTGAACTGTGAAGGCAGAAAAAAATTGATGTGCAATAATAGTCTGACAAACCGAATGGTATATGTATGACCAAAGATATTAATACCAGTAGGATGATTGTCTGATAAGCAAAGCGCTGTCAACACTCAACAATATACGATACACAAAAGTCAACGAAAAAAATGACTTGGTGATTAAAAAACTGTAATTACATCACCGGCAAAAAGGTCGGTAAGTATGTTTCACGGTAAATTGGAGGTATGCTCTCCTATGTTTTAGGTCAAGTTCATTACTCCTTTCTTCAAATTGATTGGCTTGTAGTCCACTTACACACATAAATTATTATAAGCTATTTCTGTATGCTATTCCCCTTGAAGCCAATGACAAAACCACAACAAAATACAATTGCGAATTACACCATAAACATGGATACTCATAACAATTCATAACAAAGAAACTAGTGTGGATTTTTTAGCCCCAGGTTTTACAGTTTGTATTTGCCTGCAGAGAAAAATGTTCTTTTTGCGTATTTATTAACGTCACTGTTGTGGGATATGACTTATGTGTGTTAGGAATAGACACGAGACCTTTTCATTCATGTATTCTGTCTGTTAAGACCAGATGCAAGAAGCAAGCAATAAATTCATAATATTGTCTTATTTACGACAGCAAAGCTCCTCAGCGCTCTCATTTTACTAAGCCCACTACTATACACAACCATTCATAATTCTCTTCCAATTGAAGACTGCAGTTAGTGTAAAATTGAAAATAACATAAAAAAAAACCGACCAAAGAGTAAAATAATGCAAGCCGAGAGCTCGTCGCAATCGCAAAGTGAATAAAACACGAGTAGATTAGCTAAGACGAACTATTCCGCTTGAAGTTAGAGAAGAAAACAATATACTATCTAAAAGATAGCAACAACACTGTAATGTTTTCTAGAAGATTTTCGATGATGCGGAAATGAGACGAGTTTCAAACAAGGGTGGCTGAATGTTACCATAGTTTAGGAATGCCGATGGGGGTGGGGTAAGGGTTCAATGCAAGTGACGGACGCGAAAAGCTTTCCTTCTAGGCGAATGCAAGAGAGCAGGTGCTGCGACAGTACAAAGGACAAAAGAACGAAATACCTAGAATTAGAATTCCAAAAAAACACAGCTGGCAGGTAATTTTTGTATCGCAAACAGAGACCAGACTATCGATGTGTCTGATCTCGGACAGGTTAAATAAATTAGCGACAGCAATTATACTCTAGTATTTGAAGAATTGTTTCATATTTCATTAACCCTTCACTCTCTTGTCAGAAAGCAGACACAAAAGATGTTACGATACGAGTTTCTTAAAGGCTACCTACAGCTCCTAGGACGCCAGAGCTTTGTTACATTGTTATAATGCATATACTCATAACATACTCCTACAGCCGCTCATTAACCAACGTCACAGGGTCTGTTGTCAAGACAGTGTGTCATTAAACTCAAAAAATCAAAAACTTACGACTTTCTCGCGGCTTCTGAGGACTCCCAGCTTCCCGAACCGCACGTGGAACGGAGAGCAGTTGAAGGTGCCGTCTGCTTGTTCAACTACGACAACGTCGATGGCACCCGTAAGTGTTGCTGTGTTGATTTCGTTGTAGAAGTCGCGAAAATTGCTGATGAATTTACCAATATAGTTCATACTATTCATGATGACTGCGTGTTTGTTCTCCTGGTTTAGCGCGAAGATGTTACAAACCTAACTTCCTCAAATTTAACCCAAATTAACAACAAATTCAGCCCAAACCATTTTTTTTCACTAGAATGTTTGAAATCCAAAAACCCTTAAATTACGTTTTTTTCATATGTATTTTCTTAAACGGCGTAATTATCACAAAGTTACTTCCGGTGATTGAAGATCTTCGTAGTACTTCAAATTTTGTAAGACACTGATCGCAATAAGACACAAGCTCGACACTGGCTGGCCACCTGAAGCTTAGCTGTCAACTCTTGATTTGAGCAACGTTCTTGCAGATCAACTGTGAACAAAAAAAACATACCATTAGCATTATTATACACATTACATTAGTAGTCATGTTTTACTTTTCATTTATGCGTTTGTCTAATTATTAGGACCCATGATCTGATTAGTTGCAACAAATTTAGCTGTAAATATAGTACGGTCGAAGAAACAGATTCAGGTAACTGTTACCTGTGAAACATTTTCTATACTATTTCTCATATGAGATATTGGCGGGCTTGCTTTGACGAAGACAGCAAGGTAATGTCTTTAAACTAATCGAATTTGCTCATTCGTTAGCAGTTGAAGGAGTGATTATTTTCACTTCTAAGTACAAGAAAGCTAGAAGAACTCGTTCTTCGTTTGAAAATGATCAGATCTTCCCTACTGAACGGTTTGGCGAGTTGGAAACACCAGGAGAGCGATCATGTAACTTTTAACAAAACCGATCGGTTTTGAAAGCATTTGGTTTTGTTAACGATGGTGATTTCGAAATCGATATGATAGCGATTGTGTAACTCAATCGTTCACGAAACCATTCGAAATCTCCCGGTCATGTGATATGTATTCGGGACAGACATTTTCTGACAAGGTAGTATAGTTCGAGCATGCGCAGTATGCTTTTTTTCTCAAGTGACAGTTACAGATGTGCGGTGTATTTGAACAAAAACACCTTTTGCAAAACGGATTGCAAGTTATAGCCAGAAAAATGTCGGAAAGTGGAAGTGGCGCAATAAGTTCTCTTGGAGAAGCAGGAAGCCGATCGTGGTAAGTTATAATTTATAATTATTTACTTAGCATTTCATTGAAAATATCAGTTAATACACAAAATTATATCAAAAGTTGTATAGGGTATCCACTCTCCCCTAAGAAGTTTTCAGCCTTCAAGACTGGCTTAAAATACATATTTTATTTGAAAAATGCTGACTTCTTCCATAATTTTGGATGCAAATAAATTGTAAGTAATAGGATTGAACTTGACAGAAAGTAAGGATTGGTCAGGTTACACCGATCGCTGATTGCAAATGGATCGTATGCATCTCTTAACTGACGGTGTTGACGAATTCGTTCATTTTCGTTGAAAAATCGAATGAAGTTATTAACAACAACAAACTCCACAAGATTTGCGGCCATATTGGTACACAACAAATCACATGTTTATCTGTCACCATGGCGATAATATCGCGCGTGATTTCGAAAACGAATGCCTCTGTGTAGTCGCTTTCAAATGCATCGTTTTTGACATATCACTCGAAAACAAATTTACATGATCACCAAATCAAAAACGAATCGAAATGATTTGAAATCATGCGATATGTCAGCCGAAAACGAATGATTTGGAAATCGAAAAAGTTACATGATCGCTCTCCAGTTCTCACGAGATCACTGACGTGAAGCAACACTGCACTAGGTCAGGTATTGGATGGATGGCTTTCATACACATGACCAGATCTGTTCGGGCGAGAGGTTGGAGGAATGACAGTAAGTGCAGCAACTTCATTTGCCTTGCTTATCAACCTCTCGACAGAATGGATTTGTGGAGGAATTGTGTTGTTCGCTTTGTACCGTCCTTCGGAAGGAATGTTAAGCCGGTGGTCCACTTGGTGCTCTTTGATTGGAGCAGACTACGTGCTGGCACCGGGTTACAGCTCCTCCCTAGGCTAGGTTAGGTTCGGTTCATTATCATCTTCATCATTCACCGACGCACTTAGGCCAATTCCTCATGGTTCGTTCTCAAATCATTGCTTCGCTAAACCCTACTACTAAATCTATCAATCAATTATATATGTCCTTGTGGAATCTACCGTAGAAGTATAAAAAGGGTAGTTTCTACCATTTGCAACAAGCGCTAAAGCAAACCAACTGATACGGGTGGTAGATTTTGATAAATTATGCAACGAATCCATGGTCAATTGTAGCTGCTGCTGCTGCTGCAGTCTTCAATCACTTCTAGTGTATAATGCTAGCAGACCTTACACGCCGCACAATTCACAGTGAAACCGTCTTCTAAAATGACTTCTCGTCTAATTGCACAATCATTCACAATTGTGGTATTCAAATGAAGATGAAAGTGTATTGATTGTCATTCCACGGACAAAGAAAAACTTTAAAATATCTGATGATGTAATCTATGGACAAAAACAAATGTCGCTTTCTTGACACAAGATGTGTGTGGGGGTAGGACGCGACTTGAGCAAATAAACAGCATCTTGATGCTGCAGATACAAGGTGATCTCATCGCGGCCTTACCGTGCGAAAGAATATTCTCAGATCCACCCATCAGCGATAGTTCAACTCGTTTTGTCCGTTGGACATTTAAAAAAAAGCCGTACAAAATATATTTCGAAATATTGCGCTACAAAATGCCAGTTCCCCAAACCAACTCAGTGTTTTTTTTTAATTGACTACTCTTCGAGTATGTTTCTAACGAAATCACTGCGTTTAATGCATTTTACAAACTGTGAAGTAGTGTGATTTCTTCTGAAACGTTGAAGACTACATAAACCAAATTTAAAAGAAGCGAATTATGCACAAATAAATGCTGAGGAATCGATACTCAGATTCGAATAAAATTGTATGACTATGCAACTGAAATTCAGCTACTCAATCAGCTATCGGGGATAAATGTGAGATACCCAAAAGGTTTAAAGACAAAGGTTTGGCGCCCGCCAACAAATTATAACTATGCTGAACAACTGCAAATTGGAATAGTAAAAACGCGGCCTTAGCACGAGTTCATCACTCCGAAAAACCGAGAGTAAGAACAGCATTATAGTTACCCAACCGGCAGAACACTATGGACTGCGGAGTATTCTTTTTCCATCACGCCACAATATAATTTCAGGACTCCGATTATCATTTCCAAAATAATATTTATGGCCCTCACACACAACCGAAGAAAAAATATGTCCTTGGTGTTCCTTTTTTTAACTGGTGATTCAACCAGAAGACAAAATCTTGTGAACTAGATATTGACCGGTTTTTTTAATGTATGGTGTGACATCAAATCACGCACTCATAGCTACCATTTTATCGTTTGAATTTGTATCTACTAAAATCCGTTAGGCCAACATCCATTTACAAATGAGCAAAAAAAACAAAAAAAAAACACGAGACAATAAAAGGAGCGCATGGGCTAGCTAGTAGTTAGGAAATAACCACAATGATAGACATCAGAACAATGCATATTGATAAGGACAGGTCATTCCTCTCCCTCCCCCCTCCGCCTCACCCGACAAAACTTTGTCACGCGAGAAGCATCTTAGGGCAGAACGTCTGACTAGGCTAAAGATAAAGATGACCAGCCACCACAAATCCGGTGTCTCGAAGTTTGAAATTACCACTCCATGGAAGCGTGCAAGTTATACATACAAATTTAAGCTATGCATGAACTTTGTATCGTATGTGATAGCAATGATTTGTCATTCTAATTTGCAGGCAATATTTCAGTCAAACTAACTAACGTAACCGGCATCACGCGTTATGACTCACAGTCGTTGGATTTTGTCCAAACCAAATTTAATATTACGAGAGTCAACGCGACACATCTCGCTCATCTTGCCACCTAAAGGTAATGCAAGCCTAAAAAAAAAAACTGTCAAAGTCAAACACGTGTCCTCCTTTATGAAGTCACTTCCGGACACGAATCTGAAACGCGACGGAACCATGTGTTCGAACTCGAAACAAACCAAATGCAGGACTATTTGAATACGAACCTTGACTAACTGAAGTTATTTCGTTTGGCATACCTCGACGTATGGTACCTACTACCAAAACATCATTCACGGACCCAAAGATGACTAACTCGACTAACTGCCGAGAACTGAAGCCAAGTGCATAGTGCTATCTGCTAATAATACTTCGTACAGCGCAATGTAACATTGAAATCGCGCTCTGAAAATAAATCATAAGCATAAACAACTAACGAGTGACCAATTGAGAGATGCATTCAGGTTCTTCGATAACAATACAATTCCTGCCAAGTTTCAGTCGTTTTTATTTGTTTTCAATTGCCAGAAAGAAAGGTCAAGCACAATCTTGCCCAGATAAGTCCTACGTGAGTTCCCTAATCGACGGTTAAATACACAATCACAACATGGCACTTATATGAACTAGAAAAGTATGGCAGCAGGAAGGATGTGACAGCCGTTTGTTATTTACTGTATGAATGAATCCCTATTTACCCTATCTGCTGTTATCAATTCCTTAATACAAGAAAAAACGGGGATCAATTCGATATCAGAAAGTATTTATTTTTAAAGACAGCTCAAAGTGACAGCATGGCCAGCAGTTCTAACACGAGAGTGATTCTAAAGTCTATTTCAATATTGGAACCAGACATGATCTAAAGTGGTTGGATATCAATAGCGAAAATACCTTTTTGAAGTAACTAAATTAAACATTAATATTATCAATTATTTGGCTACTTTTTGAGGGCGAACATTTCAAGTATTCAATTTAATGCTGCTACTCGAATACCACAGGCCAATTTTAAAAAAAAATCGGAAAAAGAGCTGTTGGAAAGATATGGGATTTTCATTTTGATCTGTCTAAAAATTACCCCAAGCATCAAAAAACGAAATTCTTCCTAAAATCACATACTTAACCTGGACGAAACAAAATCTAGCGTAGGTATCCTGAGCATATAAAGCTGTCCGCCTATCTTTTACTAGCAACTGAGCATAGCTCAACTTTCAAGTAAAACTTCAAGTTGCATGCGACAAACAGAAGTCGAGACTTGAAAGAAAACTTACGAACGATGGTCTATAGCTGAATATTGATCGTTAGCAATTGTGGCGGTGGCGTCTACGCGCAGTGTTAGCAAACATGTAGCTTTATCCCAGTGGCGGCTTGTGGTTTAAGCCTACGCAAGTTTGGCCACTGTAAACCTATTTTGTCCGTAAATTTAACGTCATTGTTGTCAGCTGAAAAATGGTGTCACATGGATGCGTGGGAAGACCCGGGAATTTTCCAATCAAATTTCTTTGCTAAGATATTATCGACAATACATTGAGCCAGAGCTAGATTTATACATTCGAAGTTCATTGACTAGAATTTCACTCCTTCACCCCTCATATGCGCTGCTTCAGGCCTATTTTCCAGCATCTCATCTTTTATTTTTATGGAAAGTCACGCTTTAGTATTGATGGGGATATGACGATTCCTTAAAATGGAACTATAAATAAACCGTGATTCGTTGGCCTAGACAGTCTAAAAGATAAAGTTAACCTCAGATTTGCATATGGAAAGAATCATGTGAGAAATAAAACATTCGAGCTTTGCCCGACTGCACTCTTATCATTAAGATAACAAATAATTGCTTGCTTGAAGTAACTGTGTAATACTCTAATTAGATAGTTTTCACTTTTTATAAGCGAATTAGATTAGTTTCAATCAGTTTAACAATTTACTATTCTAATAAGTATAATTCCATACACGTCCATACTTTGAGATCTGTGGCAACTCTATTTGTAGACATGGCGTTTCAAAGCTATCGAGCCTATGCGCCCTTCATTTGCCCAAATTGTGCATGCCTGTTGCGAAACGGGTGTCGCATTCCTCGTCAAGTTGCTCATAACACATACTGAAAAGTTATTAGACGCGCCCCTAGTTAACAAAATTAGTTACCGGTGCTGGCAGATTTCTACTCCGCAGTTGTTTCCAAAAATTAAAAAATTGTATCAGAGACGCTACTGCCGAAAGACAATTTGCATCTGGTCCGTTTGTTAGCACTTTTTTTTTTAATGCCCAATGTCGGTTAGGGATTGTCACCTTTTTTCAAGTATCCTAAGGTTTCGCATCGGGTTCGTAAGTGCAATAAGAGTCTCAGCGCTGATATTTAACAGTCAGCATGAAAATTGCCAGTCGATAGATATCTTACCCTAAAAAAATGACGGCCGCCCAGAGCTAGCTAGAGTCACCTTCAAAATTTCATTTTGTTATTTCTCGTAGATTGCTTACATTAGAGACTGGCTTACAATCAATCAATCTTTGATCATGAACCTAAACCAAAATATCGAATACGCCAATATTTCGAGACATTATTCTTTAGCCGTAGAGTTACTTGAAAGGACAGTACGCAAGTGCTGTAACTAGCTAAAAACTACCAGCCAAATGGTTTGTTTAGCGAGTGACCAGTACCCTAATAAAAGCAAGTAAAGAACCAGCAGTTTCGCTGTGGCGAGCTGGCAAGGGGGTATCCTATTCCACGCGGAAAAAGTGTCGAGCCGCCAAAAGGGTTCAAGGCGCAGTGGCGTGACTGTGACGCAGTGGCGTGATGCGACACGTTTCAAGGTTCCAGACAGGCGTCGCGACGGGCGTCGTCGCGACCCTCCTCTCCCCCCCCCCCCCCCCCCCCCCCGCCCCTTGACCACCGGGTTTCCCCTCTTCCCTGTTCGATAAGTCACGGAGCCTGTTGTGGCGAGAGTACACTGGTATTACGTAAATAAAAGTCGTCTCGCAATTTCGAGCTCGGTCATTGGTCATTTCAATTACGACTGCCTGAACGATGACCATCCACGAACGCCCTCTATTGCACGCCAGACAGGAAATTTCCACTGTTTTACAATTGATTTTCCGCGACGGAAAACTCGACGGTTATACCACACGACATTAGCAGCACTTCTTTAGTTCTGAGCCTCAAATGTTTACCATTTTTCGCGCATTAAGTAATGTATATGAAACAATCTCAAACACACAAGAAAACCAACAGTTAGCGCGATTCATTGGTTGCAGCCGAGCCCGAGCCCTCACAGCCTTGATAACTTGTCTCCAAATGACAGACTTTTACGTAAACAAAAAAGCTAACCGTAATGACCCTGGCAATGACTGATTAACAATAATCAAATGATTTAACATGTCTTTTATTTCGTCACCGGCATCATAAAGAAGCGTTTTCCTGCGAGTGCCGCGAGACAGGAGATAACAGGATATCGGATGTCATAGGAACATTAATCGCGACAACGACGACATTCAAGTGCAAGCATATAGCCTGAAGTTAAAGCACACTATTATGTGCGCCCTTTCAGAGGCCATATCTGTCATAATATCACTATGATCATTGGCATGACATTGCCATTGAAACTTTGGCCATCGGCTCTAATCGACTTTTTACACATCGCTATCGACGTGAGATTGCACTTAAGTGTGTGTTAATTAATCGTGTTATCTGCTTAGAGATGCGCCAATTATTTCACGTCAGGATAATTAGCTTAATGAAGTTAAGAAATTAACATGGTATAAATTATATTGATTGAAAACATATCGAATATATTTCCATGGCTGTGCTAGATCCTAATGCAGAAAAGAAAGAGTCGTGATTTTCATGATATCAACACGGAAACGGGGATGAGGTACATAGGTACTCTGGCCACTCCGCACATATAATTTTTTCCACTAGAAATTTAATGAAAATAATTGAAATCAATGTTTCCAGGTGTCACTGATATCCGTCAATGTTCGACTCGTCGTTGACTCAGAAATTTCCACCGACTCAATTTTGTCTCGATCTGTATAAGTAATTAGATATCAAGCTCCTTGGCTAAATAAAAAATATGTAACACCTCGTTAGGGAACATTACTAACTAAATCAAAGCTTATTTAAAATTAATTAGTTGATCCCCGGGATATGAAAAATCGATTTACCTGGGATAAAAAGTGAACCTCTCCGCCGAGCGGTCCGCGAACAACTAACCGGGAAATGGTAAACAACCTTGCTATTTAAAACTGAATGCGATGTAAAAATGCGTAAGCTTAGATCAGTCCTTGAGTATAAACTACAACTCCTCCGTTCGTACATGTTTTCCACTCTTACGCTGTCAGCTGATTTCAAATTACCTACATGCCTCCACCGACAGCCAATCACAACGTCGAATTCTGCTCGCGTCATTCGCTCAGCCAATAGCGTAACGGCTACATTCGTCACACAAACTACACATGGCATGGTACGATCAGCACCGTTCGATTCCTGATATTACGGGCTGATTATTCCAATGTGACTTGCAGATAAACACTGCGTCATATCTATGTGGCTCTAAAAATCTGTGGAGAGCAATATAGTCGCTTACAAACAAAGTTTTCAACCACTAGTTTTCAAAAATCAACAATTTCGAAAATTACCAGACCACGTGCGTATACAATTGCCAATTATATTTTCTTGATGAAAGCAATAGATCCCAAAATAAAATGTTCAAAGGAAATATTTCATCTATAAACTTGGTTTCTTAATAAGCCTAGTCAGTTTTAGCACGAGTCTTTATTATTTCAGATTTTCGCAAACATATGGTGTAATATTTGCGGATGGGCAATATTATTGTTATAACTACAGCAATAACACCCCTTCCACACCCTGACCTTTAAGTTAAGTAATCAAACCTGCGTCATCACCATTGGCTTATTTCTGACCTAGTAGCCCAGTGTAAGTAATTAAATAAAAAAACACACAGCCAATGACAAGCCACTCCTGCCTAGATAGATTTTACCAAAATTATACAACAAAATCCATGAATTACGTAATCAAGATTTTTTACTGATATCAACCAGGTATCTTATCTAGCGATCTAGTTTTTTTTAGCAAGTGTTGTTTACCCTCACAAGCTATTGTTATCGTCAATAGCAATTCAGCACAAACTTAAAACAACAAATAGCCCAGCATCTCAATCAGTAACCTACCTAACAAAATGTAAACAGGAAGAAAAAAATGTAAATTAAAGATGTCTTCAATGACCCAGTTACGTCCGATAGCAGACAATATTCGCAGCCTATTCTCCTTCTAATTGCGGAAAGGGAATTTCAATCCACAAGGCTGTTCGTCCGACGACAACAGCCTCATCCTACGACGCATTTCCAATATAATATTGTAAACAACACGTAGGAACTCGTACACAACCGCGCAAAAAGGATACAGTACTAAAAAAGTGAAAAAGTGCTACTTCATTTAGCCTTAGCACTGTGAGTAACATGATTGCACTAATTATTTAATAGACGAGCCTGAGAAAATTTTCAAATTCTGGCACCGAATTTGAACCAGAGGAATGCAAACAAGTTTTGGCACAATTAATTACAATTTCTAGCAAACAAAGGTAAGACATATTTTGCTCCAGTTGCTTCTATTAAGAGTATCAGTCCATGGACCTTCATGATCAGACCATGGTCTGTAAGCTACCATGGGATTGTCGGTCGTAACTTACAAATTACTTCCTAGTTCTAGTTCGTCGCTATAAGCGACTTAAAAAAAACGTCGTTATATGTCAACCCCACTCGATTAATTACTGCTACATCTAAAAACGATATTACACAACTCGTTTATTACCCACCACCCGCCGATACTCTGTATAAACGTTCGTCTTCCATTATACTATTACTCGGTCGCCACTGAAGTTAGCCTCGAACGACGCCGACGCCACGAGGCGATAGAAAAAAATCGTGTGCAAATTTGACGATCCGATCTCATGCGTAGATTCGCGCGCCAATTTCTTTGCTGAGTAGATGATAAACAATTTCAAGGCTTCTTCGTCACAAGCTGTGGAGGCTCGTGTCTGTTGTATGGGGCTACGGAGTGTAGGTTTCAAGCCCCTTGTCTGCTCTTGTAGTCGCAATGTGCACTGGCCAAGGTAAACCCCCATCCTCTCGCCGTCGTCTCCCCCCCCCCCCCTGCACACACACACATACCAACAAATACCCACATGAGTTGTCAATGACGTATAATTTGATCGCAATTTATCACATTGCCATAAACAGACTAAAACGCAGTATTTCCTTACAAACCACGTTTCCTTACAATTTGTTTGTGTTCTAATTACTTCTTGAAATGTAGAAAATGCGAGATATGCAGAATGGAATATGGGATTTTTTTTTATCAGTAACTATCAGCTGTATTATTATTTCTGATAACAGCAGTAAGTAGGCAAACAATTACTGTCATATGCGTTTACTGGCTTTGGTCTGTGTTAACCCTTCATCTGAGTAGACCTACCAGCGTACTATTTTTGGCACAAGGCCGATTATCACTGAAAATACGTACGTCCAAAGGTACGTCTCAAAGCTGTCTCAAAGCTGTATCAAAGTTTACTGGTTCCCAGCGTACCTACGACTAGAAAAAACCCCTAACCTTTCTTTCACTACTATCCATAGCGAAAAAACTAGCCCAATCCTGCTACCCCAATCTTGGGGGATGGGAATGTGAAGGGGAATGTGGGGTTGGGTAGTAGCATAGACCCTCGTCTTCACCTCACCCCTTCAGAATCACGCGAGTATTATAACGGAACAACCTGAACAACTTCTGCGTCCCATGTACTATGAGACGTTGCTATTTCGTTTTCAGAAACCTAGACTAGATTCCAAATACGATTTAATCGATTTAACAATCGATTTAATTGATTATTTTGTGGTGTTTAACGACGCACTGAAGCAACAGTATAGCGGCGTCTGTGATGATGAAAATTATGATAAACCTCACCTAGCCTAGAAGGGAAGATGGTAATCCCGGTGCCGCAACGTAATGCATCCACGCTATCGAGAGGTACCAATAGACCCGAGCCACAGGACCCGTAGTCAAAACGGTGCCTCGTTTAACTCCACTAACCAAATAATCTTGTAAAAACAAAAGAGTCGAAACTTAGCAACTGCGAAAATCATATTCTAACTTGACCTACAGTATGTTACCATACTGACAATTTCGCACAGACGACACGTAATTGGCATTTTGGCAATGAAGTGGTTTTGTTGTAACGAACTCGGCCTCGGTACCCTAGTGAGTACGCAACGCACGTTGAGTAGGCGATTTATGTTTCGATTTAGTATGTCGTATGACTCGCAGTTCGAATCAGGATGCTTCAATTGGTGCTGGACACGGTAAGCGATAGTGATGGGACATTTTTTTTCTTTGGCCTGGCTTGAACTCGACTCGAAACGCTGGATATTTTTTGACCAGCTACGGCCCGAAATTTTTCACGGAAAGGAAAGTAGGCACGAGAAAACCCAATAAATTCGAATTTTTTTTTAACACCATTTTTTTGCCAAACGCAATAATGCCTCTTTCTGAAAAAAATATTCCCCTTTATTTCCCCCAAGAACTTATTTAATCTTTCTAGTAAGCTTGTCAAATCTTTTGACATTTCTTCGAGATCATCACTTGAAAATAATTTTTCCAGATTCTTTACACACGATGTGTCGAGATGTTAAAAACTTTATAGGTAAATATCAGATTTACACACTACCAAATTTCTTATTACGCCGAATATTCTTTCGAAATTTTGAATTAACGGATTTAAATCCAAGCAAATTTTGCTATCGATGCAAACGTAGTAACAAAGCTACAACACCATTTGAATTATCATCAGAGTAATGCCATACATCGTGATGCACAGAATCAGATTACAAAGCACCAGTCGATGCAAATGTAGTAAAAAAATTATAAAACCATTCCGTTATCAGTAGATTAATTCTATCTAGTACTTTACACAAGCATTTTAGTTCACACAAATTTTGATGCACGTGGGAAAAAAAGCTGCGAGGAATAAAACCTTAGTTTAAGTATAGGTGTAAGTAGATTATTATAATTCCTTTGAATTTGAAAACAATCTAATGGTCATGTTTGAATGAAGCAGATTAGAGTTTACCAGTCTTTCTGGCATTAGCTGGAAAGTAAGCCCGAGAGAAGCCCGGACAGAGTCCCAACATTTTCCCAAATTTCCGCTCGGTCTGGGCGGTCTTTTGGGCTTTTCAGCGCATCTCTACGATGAAGTTTGGCTTTAATTAATGCTACGGCTTCAAACATGCAATCTGCGTTGAAGTTTCATATCGCGTTTTATTAGTCGGTAATTAATAGTGTTATCACGGCGATGACTGAATATCAACATTTTGTTCAATCAACAGAGTGTTTTTGATAGAACAATCAAAGTTTGATGAGTAGTTGATGAAATGTGCAACGTGAATAACAGAATCAGATCGACGTAGACTTTTTAGGCCCAAGAGTAAATCAAAATAGAGCTCAAACAACAACATCGCCAAGAAGATTTTACTCAAAATTGTCAAAAAAAATCCAATAAAACGAGAGTGAAGAGAGGAATTACAAAGCTAATATTTTAAGATAGTGAAAATATTAAAAATTGTCGGCACTATAGCGTAACGTAATCTGTAAAATTTCTGAAAACTTTTGTCAATTTTGATTCGTAAGTGAAAAACACAATATAAATCCTGAAATTTCATCATAATCGAAACAGCCTTTTGGCCGAAAGAGCACACGAACAAAGACAAAATGAAGTGAGTTGAAGATTTCCCTCTCCTCGCTTCGCTCATAGTTTAGTTTAGCATGGTTTGGTTTTTAATAACAATAGTATGTATTACAATAAATATACGGTGCGAATAATTGATATTGCTACTGCAGTTCCGACAGCACAGGCCGACCACACTTGTTAGATGGAAATTGAATAATTTCTGCGGTTGCGTTGACGTAATTTCTGCCACAATAGCTGCGCACAGCTAGTAAAGTATGTTTACTCATTTCTCAAGCATGTTTCCATTGGAAAAGAAACAAGAGATTTGATAAATGACATCATTTTTGTATGCAGTCTACTGGTTATGTGGATCTAGACGTGATTAGAATTAGCCCAACCAAACTACTTGTCGATCATTAACTACAGTTCAATGATCACGAATGTGGGTAAGGACCATTACTTGATTCAAGCTATTTGAAAACAACAATAGTGTGTCGTTGTAATATGTGACGTTATTTATTGTACTTAGTGTACTTATTGCAAGGTCATGGATTGCACAAGTTATATGCTTGTTAGATGGATTGCAGAGTGATTTTGCCTACCGATCTCATCTTTATCAGTCTTTCTAAAAATGCTTATAATCAAAGAAAAGTGAATACCTTCTTAAAAACGAAGTACCTACAATGCAAAAACCAAAATAATGCCTGGTCCTTTATTTAAGCATTGTTTTAGGAAATCGGAATTCGTCAAGGTTTGTTGTCGAATTCAAAGGAAATTGGCAAAGACAAACACACGCTATAGCTAATAGTTTTTTACTATAATATTCTAATTTGATAATGAGCCAAATTATTTGCCAAAATTGTGCCAAAAACGGTATTTAAAAACACGACTTTTAAGCTTAGTAGCTGCAGCACACTCAACGTTAGCAGCAAGTAAGTAGCAACAAGCATGCTTTTAGCACCAGCTAAAGGATATGCATTAAAACAGTGAAACGCGACGGCCTTTATCTGGCTCTAGTTACGCAATCAATAATGATGCTGCATAAGTTTTAACTGTGATTTGTCTCTAACCTTGTCCCGGCTTGCAAATGACCCCCGAACTGTCAATACAATTTTTTTTTTTAACATCTGCACATTTTTTTTCGATTTACGACCCAATGGTGTTTATTTAAAAAACTGCAATAAATTGTCAGTGCCGGAATTTTACGGTTTTTTGATAACATTGCTTTCGTGGTACCGTAGTACAAACAGCTGATAATCACTTGAAACTAGCCTTGGCGACAAGGTGTTTTGTCCTTTGTCTGGCGCAAGATTAAACAAAAAGGTGATAGCGTTTTAGCGATACAATAAAACAAAAATGCGTTATCCCCTTAAATACCCTAAAACAAAGGGTTGGGTGAACTGACCTCGAGCGTTCAACGAACAAAAACCATTTAAGATTTTTACCCTCAACTTCACACCACTCGCAGTCTTTCCAATTTACCTTCGGTTTTGAAAAAAAAGCTGAAAATATTTATCTCGTCATTCATATGCTTTCAAACATTTAAATGATGACATAATATAATATGTCTGATGAGTTTTATTGATTCATAAGGCAGACTTTCCTATTACCAACCCGTCAGCCGGCGAGTGGTCAATAATTTGAAGGAGTAGGCTGGAAAATCCAGTCACCCTCATCGCTAAGTTGGCGAATAAATGTATTTTAACAATAACGCTGTACAGCATTTATTTGTTTCTAGCGAAATCGCCAGCGTCAAATAAATCGTACGCGATTTTTTAATTTCCGTCTTTGTTCGAACTTCCAAAATTTTCCATTAAGCAAATTATTAAAAATCAAATAATTCCACAATCCTTACCTGTAACAAACGCGTTCACCTATTTAACGATGAAACGACGCCTATATTGAATTTAAAAAATAGCACCGATTAGAATCACTTTGAAAATAATTACTTAATTTAGTTTACCAAAATGTTTCTTCCGTCATTGCGTCCCATGCAACAAACGACTAACGTAGACCAACGTTGTTCATTCACTGCCTAGCGTGTACAATCTACCATCGAGCGACGACCCTGCCGTGAAACGTTGTTCAAATTACGAACGGGAACGTTTACGCCATCTATTTTCGAACTGAATAACTCTGACGCCCGATATCGACCAAACACGAAACCTTTCTTGATTGTGGTTTACAAATTAAACCACAGAATGCACTACGGAGGATGAATGAAAAAGAGCCTAATTTGAAATATACATAATAATAATTATTATTATTAATAATGAATTGGCTCAACCCATGGCTCAACCAACTAATTTCGGCACGAGGAATCCAAAAAGGAATAGCTTCAAAACCAAGAGTGTGAATACTTTAGCCGCAACTAATGATAGTGTTAGTGTAATAAGTGATAATTAGTGATCCCGAAGTAAAGGCTCAAAATATGTTTCAAAACTCCCAAGATATATAGGAATAATGAAATTATCACTTGAGTGATATTGTGATAATTAATTGAAGTTTTTGTGACATTTTTACTATTTTACTATTTTTGCTGTCGCCATACTTTACATAACATTGTTCTATGTTCAATTGAAGTAACTTATTAATATTAAATAAATAAATTATAAAAACAGCTAGTTTGAAGTCTTTTTGGTTTGTCGCATATTTTTGTATCACTAATTAAAACTATTGCCCACCTGATTGTGATGGATACTTACCTTGTGGGGCATCAACAAATACCTACAATCTTGAAATGATCTGATAATAAAGTTGTTGGGAATCAAAAACTATTGGCCCCAATAAAGATTTGGGAAATTAAGGTAAATATTATTCAAAAGTGAAACACTTACATAAAAACGGTATAATATTAGGTAGTATCTGACGCCCCACAAGAGCTAAATTGCTCACATTTTTGGTTCCGTTACATGGAACAAGATTGAAGAATTATCTGTTCCACCAAGAAATCACCCCGAACCACCACAATCAAGTACCTACCTAAATAAATCTTAATGCCCTAAACAATCGTAAGAAAATTGTAAATTGGTGAAAATTTCTCCTAGTTTAAGGATGTTACCAATCTCGTACCTTCTTTGGTTTACAATTTCGAAAGCAAGGTAGGGTATTTGACAGAGAAAATAGTATGGCAGGGCGCAATTAGGCCTTCAATGTGAATTAGACAACTACACCTTACTCATTGTAGGGATCTTATTAACAACGTGGTCATGGGAAAAATGGGCAGCCCCATGAATTGAATTTGTAAGTTATCATGAATATTTGTCACCTGAAACTAACCACATTTTCTCAGCTTTCCAGGGCTGAAGTTCAAACGGCTGTTGCGCATGAATAGTTCCAGATAAAATGTAGAAAAAAACTTTTTTTTTTCTGTCCTAGGCCCACCCAGTTTATTTGCTTAAAGTGTGTAAGGTTTAAATTTGGTTAGGTTTAATTTTTTGTATAGATTTTACATTAAAACAACACATCTGTGATTTTTTTACTCGGTGTTACGAAAATCACCTAGATATAAGATTTAAAAAAAGTATTCGTCACTCAGAAGAGAATCCTTCGAGGATTGAACAACCTACGACCCCGGAAATCTTGCAGAAAAGCCTTTCAGGATCTTAGCATATTACCCTTGCCCTTTGTCTGCATTCAAAAAGTGCCACTCGTTTTCAGGGCCAACCTTAACACTACCCAACCAAGACACACAATCACAATACAAGGGCAGCGGCAGATTTGCCAAAATAATCTGCAACTCCAAATAACTTCGAGGCACATCCTCAACGAGGGCATCAGAATTTACAATAAGCTACCAGTAGCAATCAAAGAAGCCAAAGATTGCCCCCCTCTAAATATAGACTAGCAACATTCCTTCCAGGAAAACATTTTTAAAGCCTGGATGAGTTCGTTACTGCTCATATTGATGGAATTAACTAGTTGTACCTACGTACATCTGGGGTTTAACGACCAGTCATTACTGGGGTTTAACGACGCACTGTTTTGACAACTGACCCTGCGGCACTGGTTTAATGGCGTCAGTGAACGAGTGGATGATTATGAGGATGATGATAAACCTAACCTAGACTAAAATGGATGTGGGAAAACCCAGTGCCAGAACGTAGCCTACTCCTGTCGAAGAGCACCAGCTTAACGTCCCTTCCGAAGGACGGTACAACGCGAACAACAGGATTTCTCCACAAATTCATGCTGTTGAGTGGTTGATAAGCAAGGTGAGTGAAGTTGCTGTCCTAACTTTCATCCCTCCAACCTCTCTCCCAAACAGAACTGGTTATATGTGTGATGGTCACCCAGCGCAGTATTGCTTAACTTCGGTGATTTTATGAGAACCGGTGTTTCCAACAGGCCAAACCGTTCGGTCCGGACTCAAATGCGCAATACCCACACTCTCTCCTGCCAGCTTCCTCGTGGCTTCCCAGCGTCTTGTGTTGCAGAGGGGGTAGCCACTGCCAGTGCCGATTATGAAGTTACAGCTGTTGAGTCACAGGCTTGGTCCTTGGTAACCCTGTCGACCTGTCTCGACTCCCAGTAGGGCAGCGGACCTTGCCATAAGGACAGCCAGTAAACACTTGTCGAAGACTTCAAGATTCGAAATTAGTCCAAAACTTAAATGTTTAATTTTGTGCTCAAAAATTGTTTGCAAAATTTCTAGTCAAAATGTAAAATTCAAACTTTTTATCCCAAGATGTCTAGTTCACAATCATAGGGCCTATGTCTACAAAAATCTAATTTAATGCCATCCGCTGGTTTTGTCTTAATAAACGTTCAGAGTTTTAACTAAACATAATTAACTATAAATTAACTATTAATTAACTATAAACTATAATTTTAAATTTTTTGTTACTTGTAGCTTTAAATAAATGACCATACAAGATATCCAATGTTTACGTTTCTATGCGTGCAAACTCAAAAAAAATATCTGAATGTATTTCAACAGCTAGTCGTGGGGAATGGAAAGAGCGAGTTAGAGAGAGAGAGCAACAGAAGCGTACCAATTTTCATATCCGCCCAGCATCTGTCTTCAAATCAAAACAATTCTTCTGTATACATTTTTCTGTAACACGTGTATTGTAGTATATTGTACCTACTTGTAGTATATGTACATTTTTAATCAGAGGAATCCTAAACAATGTATATTAAGAATTGAGAGCAAATAATTTTGTATGAACACACACATGCGGGTGAGGGTTTATCGCTCATTAAATTGTGTCCATTTTAAAGGAATAGTTCTTCACTCAATCAGAGGAGGACGAGATGTCAGTGAACGAAGAGTCGCCATCGCTGTCGAGAGCCAACTCCTGCTTAATGATTTCGTCGATCAGTTCCCCGTCAGACGTTGTAGGAGTTCGATCCAGGTTTAAGGGAGCATCGCCAATCGGGACGCCCTCCACTACCGGACTGCCCATACTATCGGACGACTCAACAAGAGATGAAAGGTCAACTTCTCCATCGGATATAGATGCTTCTGCGGGTCCTCCAAGTCCGTAGTTATGTTCTTCGTTATAATTCCAAGGGCCGTGAAACGCTCCAGGATAGGTCTCTATATATTCCTGTCCTTCGTCAGCATTAAGGACCAGACCTGCTCCAACAAATTGCTCAAAGCCCGGGGACGATATCTCTTCGAAGATAGGGGCGGGCCAAGGGTCAAATACCTGGACGGTTAGAGTCCCCAGCTCGCTTTCAAGCCAATTAAGTTCTTCCTGAAAATCTTGCACCTCTTCGTCTACGTCCCAGGGAACGAGGTCCTGAACGGGATTCGGGTTAGCAGGATCTTTTGGAGCTTGCGGGTTTACTTGAGGTGACATATTTAAGTTTGATGCCGAAATGTTTGGTACCTTAAAATCAGAAGAGAGACTGAGCAACACAATTTTATAATTACTGGATTTTTAAGATTTACGTTTAAGGTTAAAAAGGACCAGTTTTGATCGACAAGCGTTGCGAGCATAGCTTCGATAACTTAAAAAATCTAATAAAAATGTGTGAAAAAATGAAGGGCAAAAATGACTAAAAAAATGTCAAAATTGCACGTTCTGCTGCAAGAAAAACTTCAAACAGCTTCAAAATTTACTGCTCAATGTGGGGCAGGTTTCGAAGTTTATGATCACTTGGTAACTTGTGGCAAAACTATGTCAGGGTTATCTGTTGATAGAAAAAGGATGATGAAAGGGATGTCAAATTTAGATGGAGGCTGTATGACTTGGAAGGTTGTAGTAATGGTTCGGAATGATAAATACACAATTTTCATTTGCAGGGCTATTTATTATCTATTAAAATATTACGTTGATTTCATCTATTCACTGAACTGCCTCAAATTTCATTATTGTAACTTTGATAACTCAACAGATAATTGATAGAGAAAGGTCCGCCATTGCCAGAGAACGCAACAGAGAACGCACAGACAACGCAAAATTTATATTATGAATATTTCGATAATGTTTTGATTTAATATAAGGATTATTTCTTAGCTCACCTTTTGGGAACTTACTCCGCAGTATTCAACAACTACTCTGTGATATATCCTTAAAGAATTATTACAAAATTAAAACTTCATACAGATGATTTATCAGATTTGCCCTTCGTGTTCTAGAACAACGAAGTCTTCTCGCGATGTTCAATTGTCCCATTTTGGAGCTGTCATCTGGTTTGACCAATAGGAAGCGTGGAAAAAACTGAGTCATTTTATTTTTGAAAAAACGCATTGTGGATGTAGACATTGTTATAATTATCCAGATGACAGATGTCATTTGTCACCTTTATATCCTATCTTCATACAACTCAAATACTTTTCGGTTCCAGAGTATAAAACGCATAGTCGACTAAGATTTAAATTCAGGGAATAATTTTACTTTTTGAGTTTTATTTTCAATTCAATTACATTTTTTTGTTGCCCGTGTACATCACAATTTATGAAAAACGTTAGTTTCAGTTTAGCCTGGTTGGAGGAAAGAACATTTGATTTGGGTCTAGACTGTCGTTGCATGGAGTTAGTCGCTGGGTAGAGTAGTAATTTATTTGACCGCGACTAGTTAGAGAGCAAATATGTTCAATTTAAAATCAGTGACCTGTCTTTGCCGGCACGCCGTATGAGAACTAAAGCAGACTTACTATATTAAATGATTGTCTAACCATCCCTCATCCCAAAACAGACGGCATGCTAGTCAGCGGGCATACACGGCAAAGTTAAGCACGGTTATGACGCTGGTTTCACCCAAGCCCTTCGTAAATGTTGGTGGGAATTGGACCGTATACAGCTTCTGAAGGCAAAACTTTGTTGTGAACAAAGAAACAGTTACCAGATTCGCTGCTTGCCGATCACGATGGCGATAAATATCATATTTTCCTCTATCTATGATGATCTACGTTGTTTCTCAAGTAGGTATAGTGGTTGAAGCAAGAAATTTCCCCTCAAAGAAGGAAACCAATACGATGATACCCCAACCAAAAACGATATAACTGCATTTCCAAGCAACAACAACACTACCACTATACCACCGCTATCAACGTAAATCACAGCATCTCTACCAACACCATTTAAAAAACTACATGAGGATGATGATGAGTCGCTTTCCACCAACTACAATTCTCAGCACTGCGCCCTCCTCGAAGAAGAAAACAACACGAGCAAAATAGACACTTGGGACTTTGTGATTGGGAGCAATTTTTGTTGACAGCTCGGGTTAATTTGCTTTCTGAAGAATTAAGAATATACTTGCTTATATTGAAATACCAGGAAAATTATTTGGCTGAAGGTAGAATAAGAGTTTATAGACGTTGAATATCCATGGTTAAAAGTTTAATCGTTTTATGTTGATTTGAGAAAA
The DNA here is from genome assembly GCA_947568835.1 of Protonemura montana. Taxonomy (NCBI): domain Eukaryota; kingdom Metazoa; phylum Arthropoda; class Insecta; order Plecoptera; family Nemouridae; genus Protonemura; species Protonemura montana. Next base: position 4,101,949 of record OX387604.1, on the reverse strand, counting down.
TACAAAATTCTTTGGAAATCAAAGTTGTTACAAAAACATTAATTAAAACTTTTATTATAAACATCTTACCTTTCAGAAAAAACGGTCCACGACTCAATACGAACATTTCTTAGGTAGAATCGAGAACAGCTTAGCCCTGTATACAAGAAACGCGTTTGAAGACTGCGTACCTTTACCTGTCATTTCAGAAGTCTATTGAGTGAGAACTTTCTTTACCAATCCATTGAATCTAATTTTCTAAAAAAATCCACAGAACAAGACAAAGTTTAATTTGACCAAGTCTCTGAAATTGCTGCCTCGTAGCAAAAACTTAATTGCTGTGGATGAAATTTTTCTTTCCGGTGTTTTTCTTTATGATGACACTGTTCTGAGGGGAATCAATAAGAACGTGCCGCTGACGCAAACGTGTTTAATGTGTACTGCGCTTTTGTCTAAATGGTCTATAGCCCCAATACAATAATACAAAAATAAAGGATACAAGTTTAACAAGTATTGCCTACTTTCTACATAAAATAAAAAATGTAGACAAAACTTAACATGCTATAATTAGTAACATAATTATAAGGGATGTTGCCAGAGGGAAAATAGTACCCAATCACTAAGATTAGGAAACACAATTCTAATACAAACGTGTATCATAGCGCTAGAAATGGATGTTACAGAGCATAGCAACATTCTAGATGTAAAAGTAAGACCGTAATAGTGGGTAAAAACTATATTTTTTCTAATTTTTGAACAAAATTACATAGGATAACCTAAACTCTGATCACATACTCTGATGGACAATATTTTAAAAGTAGGAAAAATGAAAATATTCTTAACCATATGTATGTACTTTCTTAGAAAATACTTCTACAGTAAAAAGGTTACTATACAAGCTTAATGCTGTAACCTATAAAATCTTTGGGTATGTTCATTTACAAGATAAGCACAGATAATCTTCAACAGACATACAATCATTGGGTTCATAGGTTTAGACGGGTGCTCAGCGCTAATGTTAAACAGTCTTCGAGAAAATTGCCAACCAATGACTACTACTCCAACAAAAATTATGGTTACCCAGAGATAAAGCCACCGTCGTTTGGAGTGTTACACAATTTCACTTTGTTATTAATAACAGACTGAGATATTAATAATAAAGACAACATGCCAAAACATCTGAATTCTCGGGTTTAGAAGTTCAGGGTTCAATGCGGTACATTGAAGAGAGAGAGAGAAGGCAGTGACAAAGAACACTGTTACGAAGATTGGCAGTGTGAATGCCACGAGACTAAATTGAAAAAGACCACAGTACATCGTAAGAGAAGCAAGCTATTTTAGGTTAAAGGCAAAACAAATGCCGCAAAACTAGGACAGCATACCCGATGAAGATAATCTGTGATTTAACCAGATGAATGAATAAATACTCTAACCAAACTTAAAAAATTTAACACAAAATTCTCAGTTCAGTCTAACACACATTTTGGTCATGAACATTAAATTTACAATGCATCACCACTAATTAGCAACATCCCTAATAAATATGAAGATTATGTACAAATTACAATTATTATCATTTATAGAATAATCAATATAACTTATATAGGTTTTTCATTCTTATATTCAACATTATACTGTTGATTATACTTTTCAAAAGATTCTGCATGTTTGCTTTCATCAGTTTCACCATTGGGTTTATAGTCAGTCACAGCGCTAATGTTAAACTTAGTATTGCCTCCAAAACGTGGTAACGACTGTGCCTACATGAAGTCGCTTGCGGCTGTTCTTTTTAACAAAACTGTACGGTTAAAATCAGTCAAATTGATGTTGTTGAAATTTTTGTCGGTAAAGTAGTCATCGGCTGCCTTTTTTTGCAAAGATATTTACACATTCTTGCTGAGACAGACTTATCCTATAAACCCAAAGGTTTAACAGACATTTGGTTTAATTACCTTTCTAACACTAGAGGATGATTTGAGCTTGAGCGCAATACCAATACAGGCGGCCAATAAAAAATAGTAGTTGCATTGAAAACCGCCCAACAATTACATTTGCATGCGATGAGTATGAGCGAAATCAAACCAAGTGCAGGCCATAATCATTCCTGCACTAAATACAGAAAAATTACTTTCAGTTGTGGCCAGAACGAGAGTGCCTGGTTATAAATAAAACTTCGAGTTATTCCAGTTTGGAATAAAACGTCTAAATAGGGCATACTGTCTACGACAAACTGAGGAAACGATGATCTGCTAGTTGCAGTCATCAAAGTTTTAATAGAAAACATTCTCATAATAAAAGAGATTGATAACCTACGGCATATGAAGTGAAAACTAATGAAAAAAAAGGAAACAAATATTAATAACGATATTTCAATAGTAACGCCCAATGTTTTGAGTAGGTATACACTAGATTGGCATTTTCTTAGTTAATATAATGTATTAAACAATGATTATAATGTAGCGGGTCTTGACTGGCATAGGATGGGGAAAGTGTGACTACATTAACAATTTCACACTCAAACGGAAACATGGAACATTTACGAATGGCACCCCACCGCTATAAACGCCGCCAGACAACAAAGTGGTGCTGGGATAAAAAGTACCTGCCAGATAAATTGATATCGACTAAAAAATGAACATCAAAGCATAGCAAAGTGCTTTTTACCAGTGGCAACGTCAAAGCAAGGAATAAAAATTGTAAATCTAGAATTGAATCCCAATGAAAGTTACTCGGCCTTTGTAGCATACGATTTGTGGGGAAAATTAATTGGAAATTGATGCAATCCTTGCCACTGATTCAAAGCCAATTGCTACAAGAGAAGTTTACTTTACTAGCACTAAGACATTGTATCACAATCTCCAGATTCTAGAACAACATAACCTGTCAACATATCATTGCTCTCCACAAAAATATATCATAAATAAAATTTTAAAAGTGACCAATAAACATACTTGCCCTTACCTCACTAAATAGCTAATGGCATTTGGGTCTTTGTTATCGATTAAATCATTGGTCTTACAATTTACGAGTTTAGTCAGTCCAAGCGCTAATACTAACCAGTCAAGGTGACAATTAACCAACAGACGATCGGTCATCTTTTATAGTAACAAAAATGGTCTATGGTTCTAGGTTCTGCCTCCAATTTAATTTTGTTATTTCTTGCATATTTCTTGAATTATTAATTATGTTTAATTAATCTTCATTAATGTAAACCTCATTCGTTTATATAAATGAATAAATATTTGTAGTCTTGGTTATTTACTAGTAGTTTTTTTTTTAAATCATTATCTGCAAATTCCACCTGGCTGGACATACTGGTACAATAGCTTGATTGCTCAGCAGAGCATTAAAAATTAGCGCCGAGACTCCGACTAAACCAATAAACCCAATGATCATACACAGTATAATATCATTAATCCAATGAAGAAGTTATTGACTCAATCATTCAACATACCAGGATGGCTTCAATAGGCCGGGGATGTTGCTTGCCACAAACTCTACTCACATGTCACTGCAAGGAAAAGCGTTTATACCTTCCTCCAAAATCGAGCTTTTACAAGAAATTTAAGTTTTATTTGAAATGTACAGCTCAAATAAGGTATTGCGTGCATTAACGTGCTTTTCAAGAGAATCTGGTTCCAGCTATGTAAGATTGAAAGTTAAAGAAGCGTGATAGACACGCAAACACAGCCAAGGAATTTATCTGTTGGAAGTTTGAGACTGTGATAAGTGGCAGGCAACGACTGAATTAGGGAAATGGATGTTGATCAGGGAGGGTAAATTACTCAACTCGGGAGTGATGGTGGGACATTCGCCGTGGTTATGTCATCGAGTCCTGAAACCGAAGGCGTGCCCTCTTTTACGTTATTTATATTGTTTGTGACATTGTTGGGTAGCGCCACCATAGGCTGGTTTTTATTGCGCAGCTCAAACACTTGTTGGATCGCCTCGCGGAAGCAAAGAAAGTTGTAGTCGATCACTCCTGGAAATAAAATGGAGATACAGTTGTAGTGGGCAGCGTGCAGGAGTAGAGAGTGGTGCTACGTCAACTATTGGAAAGAGAATAGAAATCAGATTTGACATTTACGCACTTCATGAGAAACTTGTCGTACGATACGTTGTTCAAAATAGTATAGCTCCTTCTCTTCCTCATAATATTTGCTTGCAAATGTCCAAACTTCAAAGAATAAGCCAACATGGTCCAACAAGCCAACCCAAAATGCCACATGGGAAATTTGAAACCATTGACATAATAGAGACAATTAAATACTTTTTAACCCCAGAAATCCACCCAACACCCTTTTTTTAAATACTGAAATACAGCCCTCAGCATGAAGTTTTGGTACTAAGACCTTGACAATGTGACATTTTTAATTAGATTATTTTTTTATTTTCGTTATTATTGGCTAAGCAAGTCTTGAATTTCCCTAAGAAAAACCAAAGCTTGGAATTGCAGCCTTGCAGAAACTGTATTGAGTAGGTATTTCACATTTTGAACCAAAAGCCGAAACGTCAACTAGGCTCATAACTCTCGTGCCCTGCAATCAGTTCTCTCGGTAAGTTCGGTAACTCCATTGTACCTTCCTCTTCCCAATTCACTTTCGATTGCAAAGTCTACAACGGGTTTGGAGCTAGTTCATGTCATACATAAGCCATACACATTTATCAATTGCATGAGTAATATTTTTTTAGAAGCCTGCACAACCTTTCACATGGTTGAACAAAATCAACTATAATTAAGTATAACCAAGTACCTGTACCTTGCCTATCGTAGTTGTCTTCTCTCAGGATACACACTAGCGCGAGAAATTTGTTCACTTCTCGAAGATAGAGAATTGTGCCATTGTTCAGCTTTATCAAACTCGAACTTTGATTGTCGAAAGCTGCCGTCTCCGTTTCATCTCGCAAACTGAAATTCAAATTAAGCTTGTGTTTCTCGGCTGTTAAGGGTGCTTAAGGGCTGGATATGAGGTAAAGGGTTGAACAAAGTGAGTGCAAGAGCATTAGAACAACTGTGCTTTTCTACCTGATATATGCCTAAAATGTGATTGGTTTGTTTTGATACTTGGATTAGCCGAACAGGAAAGTATTCTCACTACAGTGATAAGACAAGAGCTGAAACGTTTAACAGTGGCACCCTCCCGCTTTCTCTTTCGCATGCCAAGAATGAGTTGTAAGGAAGTCGCGAGGATATTTCAATCTGTGCCCTGTTGTATTTTCCTAATCTTTGTCAGCAACTCCTTTTTCCATTTGAGGCATAGAAATCCTATGGCTCTATCATGCTCCATTGATAATTAACTCTGCACTTACATTTTGCCCATTTGTTTTAATCAGTTGTTAACATAGTTGGGGAAGATCGTTTTGAAATCAATCTCTTAAAAAGATGGAAGTTCGCGATAGTTTTTTTTTAAAGTTTAAATTCAAATTCGTTCCAATAAAAGATTCAAAGGTTCATTTAAAAGTTAATTTAAAAGATTGTTTCACAAAAAAAAATCATGTGATCTCTGGAAAAAAACATATTTTTTAGCACCTGTAGGTACTGGAAAATGCAATATTAATATAGAAATGGTATGAACGCAATGCGACGAGGACTATGACTTATAGTCAAGAATACAAGAGGAAAATTAACAGCCTGGAAAAACTTAACAGGAACAAAAATGCCTTGCATGTCGAAAAAAAAACTTTTGAAAAAGATTGTGGAAAATCCGATTGCGATCAAATTAAAAGATTGTGAAATACACAAAAGATCACGATCAGTTTGAAGATAACTAAAAAAAGATCTTCCCCAACTATAGTTGTTAATAATTAATACATTTTAAAATTTATGATTGCTGACAAAGATGTACAGCCAGAAGTATCAATGGGTTAATACATTTAGTAAGAGTCCTACCGCTACTGTTAAACTGTCCATGCAAATAATTATAATCAATTAACTCCTGACTGCATCAAGAAAAAAGTTGTAGTTGCTACTAGATACTCACAATATTTTTGATAATTTTCAGAAATATTATTTTGTTATTTCTCGCAGATTACTCGCATTTTGTACTAAATGTAGCTCAAAAAGTCTTTATTAATGCTTATTGCTAGCCTTAACCATTGATGCAACTATTGAATTGTTGAGGCTTGTTGAAAAGGATGGTTACAAGGGCCATTGAATGGCAAATTCAATTACAATAGATTGCTGGCTCGATTGCTCGGTAAAATATGAACACAGACTCCAAAAACCCAATAGTAGAAGTTTAAATTGTACTCACCCATAAATGCACGAGACATCAATTACAACGTCTATCATATCGCAGCAAAGCTCGTAGCTCTGCATGTCTACAGGAGACGAGTCGGTGGCAATGTAAATCTTCGAAACAACGTCGAACAAAAACGCCTTTTCGATTGCTGAGTTCTGCCAACAAATGTTTTAAAGTTTACGATTGTGCTAGACTGGCAGCTAAGTAAAATGTTGATGGATTGGATAACTAGTGCTAGTACTTGTTCTATTACATGAACATTAAAATCGATTAAATGACAAGTGTCACAAGCATTACAAAATCTCCAATTTTATTTTAAATTCACTTTTATTATTTTCTGCTGCTAGTCACTACAATTTTTTTACTTAAGCATCGCTAAGCCCTCTTTAAACTAGAATAGGTAACAATGACTCTTACTTACAGATATCAAAATGTTGAGCAAGTTTTCTAATGTTGGCAATTGAGGAATTAACTTTTGGACTACTTTACTAAACGCTTCAAAAATGCTGTGGTCGTAAATCGATGTAAGATGGAAGCTGAGATGAATTTGATCATAGCCTGTGAAAAAAATGATTTTATCAATTAAACAAACGACACAGAAGAAATAAATAAAACACAAATTTATATTAGTGATCAAAATTAGGTTTCAAACAATATACTGCAAGCACTTTTTTTTTCTGGCTTAGGTAGCAATTTTTTACCACTTTTTGCACTCTTGTACACTATAAATAAATACTCGTTTTTACTGCTTTTCTAAATCAGGTGGTCATTTTCAAAAATGTGCATCTGTTTTCTCATTTACCTACCAGAACGTCTACCAAATGAAAATGATTTGAATAAGTCACGAGCCAATGCAATGAGTCGTTTGGTAAAGTGCCTATAAAATTAAGCCACAGGTTTTGTGGTACGTTAACAAAGGTATTCCTTCAGCTCATTGATAAGTTAAACATTTACTGAAAAGAAATCACAGCCCTTTCGGTTTTCAAATAAGAAATGGTTAGAAGATAACCTTATGAAACAATTACATAAGGGGCAAATTCTAGGTTACACACCTGAATCAGCCAAATCATCATTTGCACGTTGATGGATATCCCTTTGAGTTTCCATTTTATAATCATCTGACAGACCATCGACTTTGTGAATGAACACTTCAAATCGTATCGACTGATTAACTTTAAATGCTTTAGTAACTGTCAGGTGAAGTTTGTTAAGTGCATCCATGTAATCATCCTAGGAGAAGATAAACCAATATAATACTCAAGGAATGACGGAAAGAATTTCAATGCTCAAAGACTGACCGATATTCTCACCTGGGCATCAATAACGAAAACTAGTGCACCACATCCACCGAAAATCATGTCAGAATCAAACGTAGGGTCAAAAAAGTCAATTTGACCAGGAAAGTCCCAAATTTGGAATTGTACAAAACTTGAGTTAGAAATATCATCTTTGATTATTTTGTTTGTACTTTCTAGAAACAATGTTTCATTTGGCGACATTTTATGAAACACCACTTTCTGTATAGATGACTTTCCACTCCTAGAAAGCAAACAAGAGTTTTAATATGAGCATTTTACTAAATTTGTTTACAAATTTTGTTTACATTTGGCTTCTGGCCTCTGAATCTGATAACAAATTAGCTGGAAATAGGTTCCACAAAGGAAGATCAGAAATTCAGGTTGTACCTACCCATAGACTATTGATATAAACACGCACAAAAAAGCAATATAACCAAGCCGGAATGCAAGGTTGGAATTTCCTTGGTCTTCTTTAGTTTTATGCAAATTCAGAGTCTAAAAATGTCTTGTAAAGGCTGTTTACACTCAATATCATTGAAAGTCATACCTCCTCAAACCCATGAGAAGTATTCGAGGTTTTTGTTCTCCTGTTGGCTGTCCCATGGGACCTTCGACATCAGGATCAAACGCTCCATACCCAAAGTTCTTTGGGAAAGATCCAACATCAAATCCAGCAGGATACTGGTCCTCATCATCTGGCTCATACGACTGGTAATACAAGTTAAATACATCAACAGATTGGAAATCCAGACAATCGTTTGATTCTGTCATGTGTCACCTCCACATACATAATATCACCACCCCCAAACTAATAAGTTTGTGTCATTAGGTCAATCAGGTCGACTTACCATGGCTAACCTAAAAACCTTGCAAACTATCACTTCTGCTCAGCGAATGTATTGCAAAGAAGTGTTCTGCAATGATAAAAGCGTAAAAAATAAACTATGTTACATAATTACTAAGCAGCTGTGCTTCACGTTGGAATTCTTAACAGATTAAACTGTTTATAGTTATGCCTTTAGTCCATATAATCACCATCATACGATCAGAAAATCACGAGCAAATTCATGAGTAAAGATGGGAGTAGATGTCAAAAAAAGTGAGACAAAACAACATTTGTGGAACATCAATGACATCAATATTTTATTACACATTTATATGACTGGAACAAATTCAAATTTTGGGTTAAAATCAATTCAACAAAATATAAGAAAAATAATTTGTACAGTCTTTTCGTTGTCGTTAGTAGTACTTTACAATGGCGGTCATTTTAATTCGCAGATTGAATACAGCCTAGCGAAGCAGTGAAGATATTTCCAGTAACTACAGTTATTACTGGTTCTTAATTCACGTGTATGACAGTACTAGTAGCGGACTTTCATAGTTACGGCATAATAAGCCCAATGGCTAGACTGATTCGGCATTTTGCAACTGAATAAGATGAGAAATGCAGAATTTTACCCCATTCAATAAAATTCAACTAAAAAGTAACCCCCACAAAAATTCAGACTACTTAAAAAGAGTATAAATCGAAAGTAATAGTTCAACACAAGTTGTATATTTAGGAATAGTAGGTAGTCAAGTCATTTTTACAGTAGCTTCACGTTTATACACAGCTTTTACACATTTGAATAAGAATTACTACATACATTTTTACCGTGCATTGAGCAGTTGAAATTGTCACTTTCCTCTGAAAATAAATTATCGTGATCTTCAAAATATAATTTATTTCACAAATCAGTCAGTTTTTCTATATCAAGCATTGTTAGTTACCCAACATAGGTATGCAGCTAAATTTTGGCACATCTATTTGAAATGTATTTTCAAATCTGCATGAAATGAATTTAAGTTAACATTTTTCTATCATTATAGTATACTAGAGGCCCTATTAAATATTTCGTGGTTCAAGCATTCCATGTTATAATGTAACTAGAAATACTACTTCCAGATTTTGTCAATTAGTATGGCACTAACTCCATTGGGATTCTACGGCCAAATCGTTGACTGGTATCATTCTACACTGTCAAGGCATTTTTGAGGTCGTATAAAAAATTGTAAAAATGGAAGATATTTTTAATTTTACTCCTTGTATAAATTTGATATGGTTCAAAATTCCTGTATGCAGAGTTGCAGATATATAATAAGGATGATTTAAACCCACAGACAAAATTTCGCAACCAATTGATTCCATAAACCAATTTTTTTGACCGGTTAAACGACAGATTTAAACCAGCTGATTTGTTTAGATTAAGTTAAGATATATTAAACCTCCAAAGGAAAAAAATACTTGTTTTTCAAGTCTAGCTGCCTCCTGTTTGCTCCCTAAAGTTTGTTATTTTTTATTTTGTGGCATAAAAATGTGTGCTAGCAGCATCAATGTTTGTATTGTAGGACTTTTAGATTATTATTTAAACTGTAGTTCACTGATATCAATCTTGCCATTATACCTCAGTCCTCTTTGTTAACATGATCAAAAGCTCGCACGAACAGGGTCGAATCAAGCTGTTAGGTACGGCAAGACTCGAAAAGCATATGCATGCCAGGACACCACAGCATGATCACTTATGCCATAACCTTTCTTTGGCACTTTTTTTTTTTATATTTCAGAATTGATCTTTTTTGCTTAATATTGGCCATCCATATAGTTTTCGCTTAGAGGGCCCTTGACAGCTGTTACTTCGACCCTGAGCAAGTGAATGTTAAGTAGACATCGATAGATATAATATGACATAACATCAATGAATAAATAGTTCACACAGTAATTGCATCACTTAAACATTGATTAGTTTGGAAGTTTCAAAAATTTCGAACATAATAGTGGATACACTGAAAATTATGAATGATGCCCATAAATGACACTGAACACTCATTTTCAATATCACAATATCTAAGTAGGGAGTAATCGTAAATAGCGGAGGTAAATTAATACGAGTAGGAGTCAATTCGCTACCTTTACGTGAAGACCTGCAACTGATAAAAGCCACAAACGAAGATAACAAGATCAGTATTTTTTACTCCCACATAAATATGTAGTTGTAAATTTAAAAGCTTACGCTGAGGACGTTTCACAAGAAAAATTTGTTTAAAACCGGCATTAAAATTGACGTCTGTTATGGCTAGCAAAGGCATGGATTACAGCGCTCCTTCAAAGGTTGTGTATCAGCAATCAAAAAATAAATGTTATGTACCATCTTGAAGTAAGAAAATGGGTTAGTAGAGTATAGATATGAAATATTTGGCAACTTATACAAGTCTTGATAATGGAAGCTTACAATTGTTTACATATTATTTTTTTCCTACAACTATCAGTGTTAATTTATAACACTTTTGGCAACTTGCTAGGAACCTACTGTACACATAAAATATAAATTATGAACATCTGAAACTTGCGAGATACACCGCGTAATAATCTTGCTAACATCGCCGGTATTACGCGATTTCGTAAAGCAGCCAACTAGAGCCTATGACTTTACACTGTACCTGACAGTGAATAAGGTTCCCCGGAAGAAATTAGTTCCCAAATCCCTCAACTTCCCATTTACACATCTCACACAGTTGTTGCTTGCTACCACAATGTCTCAACTACTTGAAACAAGTCTTCAAACCTTGTTGCCAAGGCGTTGAAAAAGTTCACACGTATCCATCTCGAATCTCGATAACACTCTAATTCAGGTAATATCATTAGACAACAAAAACATTTATTTAACACTTGGATTTTGTTTAGTATCCCCGACAACGTCGGCGTCGTCATCTTCGGCAGCGAGGGAGAGGGCTTTGCTCACCCCCCCTACGACAGCGTCCATCTCCCCCTCCGGCCCCCCGTGCCGCATGTACTTGACGTTAGGAGGGACGGACGCTCTGCGCCAGCGTGTGGCCTCGCTCGAAGCGCTCTTAGGAACTTGGTTCGACCCAACGTCGGATCCTCTTTCCAACGACAAACTCGGTGTCGGCAAATTATCCGCTTCCCACGAACGATTGTTCGGCGGTTGATTGGACACTAAAGCGGGAGCAGATCCGCACGGTTTTGCTTGTATGTTTGCTGTGGCTGTTTTCTCGTCTTCAGCAGCGGACGAATCGTGTTCGACAAAAGAGTGTACATGAAGCAATGCTTGCGTATTAAAATCTTGTAAGCAAATTGCACACGAGTACTTTTGGTTCGAGTTGGCCTCCTGCAGAAATAAAGAGTGGAAAATTGGAAATCAAAATAAAACAAAAGAAGAGAAGAAAGAATAATAGTCTCTAGCACTATGAAGCCTGTTTTTTTTTCTGGTTGGTTCGTGTGAACAATAGGTATCTTTAGATGAGTGTGTCGGTGATAGGTTTCTCTTTTAGGTTAGTGTGTTTCGATAGTGTTTTTATGACATATCACGAAAGGATTGCCATTTTTCTTGATGGAATCGAGTAAGATTGACAGAACGGCTGCCTTGTCACATACTTGTTGAAGATAACTAACATTTGCTACCTTAACTTTAGAATAATAATACAGATAAACATCTGATATAATCAATGGAATAGATTGATGCCTCTTGCAAAGACCAAAATCTCACCCTTAACTTAGCATGCAACATTTCGCACACAATTACTATCCTTAACGTCCGAAACTTTTTCAGCCTGTTCCTTTGTTTATGATTTAACGCGAGAGGTCACGCACTTTTCCGCCACTTACGTTGTCTCCATCCGAAGTATCCGTGTAGTCCAAATCGTCGACACTCTTTCTTTTCCGATCCCTTCCGAGACCTCGTCGTTTATCTTCGGCATTGCTGCGCCTTGCCAAGTCCGCATCGTCCCGGGTCACAGTCTCGATCCGCTGTCTGCCATCTTTTGTCGCAAACGCCGCCACTTTCGGGGGCAGCATGCCGAGTGCAAACGGCTCATGCCGAATCCGCAGGTCATACGAGGTCGCGTGACTCCCGCTAGCCAAATAGTCGAACCCACCGAGCAAAGGACTCGGGCTACGTGCATTTTCCGCCTTGACATGCCCACTTTGTAGCGACAGGCTTTTGAAATCCAGCTCTTCCTGAGACTGCATTCCGACATTCTGAAGTCGCAACGGCAGGTGGTTCATTGGACTGAGACATGGCTCCCCTTCGTCCGAAGAGGTGTCCCCACTGCTTAGGACTGGGTTTGGGTTCATGAGAACGCCTCGTTCCCCATCCCATTGGCCAAGCTTTGAAGGGTCCTTCTCGTAAAGTTTCTGCGCCAATATCTGTGCACAAAACAAAGCCGAGTCTGGTTAGACCTAGTTAGGGACAGAGGTAAGACTGTAATAAAATGAGGCCAGCACTTTCGCTAGATCGAAAAGAGGCTAAAAAATACTATCTCGACAGCTCTCTTTATAATCAGCCATAACGTTTATACTCAATGAATCTTTCGTCCATTGGCTTGAAATATCTTCAGTGTGCCATGATTGGCTGACGCAAAGCATTCTGTAGACTGTGATTAAATTCACTTAAATTTGTCAGCTCTCCAGCTGTCACGTTTATCCCTTTTACTCTCTAAAGCGCTGCTGCAATTTGGCATGTAAAATACAGCAGCTTGCATAAATGAACGTAAAGGTAACGAGCCTTCAACCATCATATTTTACCTGCAAGCTCTCCAATGAATTATCGCAATCAGAGGTGTCAATGTCGTTGAGACTGACACCTTCGCGTTCCATTTCTGCGTATGTGCCAAACGGCAATTTGCCAACACACTCAAGCTTCATGATGTGCATCTTCGAACGGAGGTGCTTTGCCAGGTGACCATGAATTCTGAACGCAATCTTGCAGTCGTCGCATTTGAACGGCCGCGGATTTGTCATCGTAGCCGTACCAAACGTCGAGTTCATGCTTACCTGTCAGGAATAAATGTTCTGATATGTTGTAGTTTAAGTTAGTTTTGATTAGTTTTATGTATAAAGCTATTTTATGAATTAACAATCATTTCCTACAACTATAATTTGCAATTTTATTTAAAAAATACTTTTTCTAGTTCCACTTTTGGAAGTTGTAGTTGTTCGCAGTAACAATGATTTTTTTGTTTTTACTTATATTTTTTGGCAGTAGAAAATGCATTCCTAATTTCTGTATAAACAATTAATCCAATTCAAGCTTGAAATAACATTTTTGATTAATAATAAACAATCAAATAAAATATTTTTGCAGGAATTTTGTTTGTCTTTGTCTGAAAATACTTTTTTTTCTATCTTGCATTACCAATAAAATATTGACATGTTCACAGAAAGTGAGAGTTTTAGCAGTTTGCAAATGTTACCTACAATCACAGGCTTCAATGAAACCAACCATTCTGTGAGTTTATATGAAAGAGTTGGTGATGGACTAGCAGTAAAAATTAGTGACAATATGCCCTACAGAAGACTTAGAAACACCTAATGTGAAAACTCAAAGAAACCCCAAAGATTAAAGTAGGATCTGATGTCATTGTTTATAGTCCTATCTTAAATCCTTAAAGCCTGGAACGGCTAGTCTAGAGCGGCGAAAATATAGAGAGAGCTGTCATGAGACGGCCGTATCATTGTGTAGTTAGAACTGTATCAGTGTTTGCTTGAAAAGTCTATGGGAAAGCATGGGAATAAAGCATGATGGTCGATCACGAGTACTGAAACTGGGACCTCTCGAATTCAAAGCTGATTACCTCCCGCTACTCCATCGAGTCGGGTTTCATAACAAATGCATTTCAACAACATTTTCTATCAACTAGCCATCAATACATCAAGAAACGCACCTTGTTCTGATGACTGACGCTGCGCTCATGCTTTTGCAGGTGTCCTTTCGTACGGAACGAAACTGCGCAAGATTCGCAACGAAACGGCCGCTCAAAGTAATGGATGTTGACGTGCAGCCGAAGTTGGCTTGGCTTCGAGAAGATCTTGTTGCAAATCACGCACACGCTGCGGCCGTCTTCCAAGACACTGCAATGTAACAGAAACAAGCGGTGTAACCAACTGGCAAGAGCCTAGAGAATGGTCAACGATTATGGTGGTGAAATTCAACGTGAAATTCATGTGATCTAGTTTTTTTTTCAGCTAAGTTTCCAGAAAATCACGTGTATTACATTTATCCTAGCTTGTGTAAAAAGCCTCAGAGCCCCAAGAAAGCGTGGAAACATATAGATAGTAAAAATGTAACAAATTACAGTGATAAGAATATTTCAACTGGGGAAAATAAGAGTGACGATGATTTCTTTCCTAATTTTTTCCAATCTTTTATTATGTTTTTTTTTTAAGTTTTTTGTTTTGAAGAAAAATAGTATTGCCTTTGCTATGTGCATTCCAAGTAGCAACTCAATGACTTCCAAAATGCCTATGCCTACCCTCTAAATGGTCTAAAATCGTGTGCAGTCTTTTTCTAGTACAGGCTTTAGACCTTTGAAAGAGATTAGTATGAGGGACCAATCAACAACATTTTCTTGAAAGCTAATGACTCTGTTCTGAAAAGCTTATTTTATATCTAGCATATATGTAGTAAATATTTAGTATATGTAGTATATCTAAGTGGCATGACATCTTTGGGCGTGACCATGAGCCGCCTTACTCATGTGTCATGAGTCAGAGACAATGGATTTTATTTAGTTCAGGTTGGATAACAATTTCTGATGGATGACAGGTTGGCTGGTAGTTTATTGACCGCAACAAGTTGTACACCTGTTCACAAATTTGTTGCTCCTTGATATAACTGAAGTCAAGAGTTGTTTTTTAAAAATCCATGGGCGTTATTTTCCAACTATCTATTTAAGAAACAGAAAGCACAGAAAAGCATTGCTTCAATCTTCTCTCGTCTCAATTAAGAAGCTAAAAAGTAAAAAAAAAAAAAAAAACACTGGCCAAAACGGATCTCCCTACCTAGTAAGCAAAATAGGAAAATAAAATGTATTTTCATGAGTTGATGTGGGAAAAAAAGTGACTGCTAAAATGTAAAAAAATAGGATTTCCATAAATAAGTTGAGCTGTAATTTTACAGAAACAGTGGCAGTTGTTTTGCTACCAAGAATGACATAGGCACATTAAAAGTTATTATGTTCATTATCACGCTAATCAATGGCAGGTATGGCATAATATAACTCTATCATGCCTGCCTTTACATTAATTAACAATTGCTCAGTTCTTTTAGGAAATAAAAAGTTACAAAAGCAATTTAGCCGGTATTGTTAACATTACATAATTCTCTCATTTCTTCATTCGGTTCATATATAAAATGTATCTCAAAGAAAAACACTCACAAATAAACATTGCCATGTGAAACTAATGTAACAAAGTCCATAGCTATGATTTCATCTAAAATCCCCAACTTTAATTATAGGCAATAACTATGAATACCTCTCACAGTTATCATAAACCAGTGCAACAAATCATTAAAGTTGTGACAGTGCTGCACCAAGTTTTTTTTTTTTTTTGTATCACCAAAGTAACAATCCCTAAAAAAATGCCAAAGTCACTTGTGGCTGGCTATTAATCTTTTAAGTTGCAGGGTTCTGTGCAAGCCATCCTTTGTGGGCCCTGCCTTTCAAGGTTCTCATAAGCATGGAAAGGTAGTTACTGAACATGCCACATTATGTTGCCAAGACTCACCTGCAATAGCTGGAGGAAGGGCCAATCGAAGGCGGCATGAACTCGGCTTTGGGCTTGCCTGGAGAAGGGCTCTTCTTGTCCGAACTCGGTGGGGACGAAGGCTGGTGGCCTGCGAACCCGATCCCTCCCACCACGACGTTCCGCACGATATTATTTCCCATCGAAACACAGCCAAACTTGTCGCTCATGTCACTCCCCTGCATCTTGAAAGCTTCTTTCATCTTCAAAACATCATCATTGGCAAAGCTCTTCTCTTTTTTCGAGTCCATTGTAAATGTATCAGGTCTCGAAAATGCTTCTTCCATGTCAGAGTTTGAACGATCCATCAGCTTTTCTGCGTGCTTCACTTTAACTGAGGCCAAATTGTGCCGACTGGTTGACAGTTCTAGGCCAGCTGGACTTCTTGACCTTCTAGTCATGTCGTCTGTTCCGATCACTGACGTGCTGTCCCAATAATTCTCTAGGTCGGTGGGCACTTGCAAACGCACAACGGAGTCGGCAATCTCTGAACATTTCACGTCGATTGGCAACTTTTTAACAATTTTCGAAGCGGCTTCCCTTGCCTGGAGCACTTCCCGTTTCTCTTCCCTTTTGACTTGCCTCGGCCAAATGTCACTGGCTTTGGCTACACTCGGTGGCGCCACATACCCTTGGTTGTGTCGATGTTGATGCTGCTTCAGCCGCACATCCTGCAACGCCTTCTCGGTGAGGTACGCCTGAAGCATGGTCGTCTCCTTGACGTCGACGGCGAGCTTGGCAGGTAACGTCTGTGCGACGGGGAACCGCTCCATCGAGGAGCACAGTGAAGCCAGCACGGCTGGCTCAGACACCGGCGTCAGGATCTCGGATATGGGTGTGGTTGGCGTCGCGGCACCGTTGGCCACACCGACATAGTACGGGAGGCTCAGTGACAGCTTGCGTCTCAAGCTCATGCTCTTGCTGCTCAGATCCATTGGTCCGGGGGGTCCCAGCTCCAGCATTTCTACCTCGATCACCTCTTCCTTTGGCTTGATACCCATCGACAGCTCGTAACTTTCTCGCAGCTCGCGCAAACTCTTCATATGCGCCACTGGCAAGTTATCGCAAAGAATTTTAGCGATGTTTTTGTCCTCGATGGTTTCTTTGGCCTGTGCCTCTTTCACTGCTTCTTTCCGTCCAGCATCGCGGTCTTTATGGGACTTTCCATAGTTGGGTTTGACATCTCTATCATCATCGCTGAGGTCAGTGTCGTCTGAGATGCCATCCGAGTTGTCGTAGTCGAAGCCATCCGAGTCGTCGTCAGACCATGACTTCTCCGAGAGTGAGTTCATCAATGTGGGCGTCCGCCGCGATGGGAAGTAGCACCGGTTCTTCTCGCCGGTCGGAGGGATCAGCGAACCATTTCTACGGTTCAGAGTGTTGATTGCCTCACCGACCTTGTCTTCGCGTAGCTCTAGCGCCAGGCCCGTGTTCCTTGAGACTTTTTCGCGCTCCGTCTGCGCTGTCAGGTTGGTGAGAGTTGGCGTTTGCGGCTCTGTCACACTGGCATTGGGCTGGACTTGAGCGAACTCTAGTGTGTATGGATAGGTGGAAGGCCGCGTGCTCATCGAGGGAAGCGGTATCAGGCCGAGAGAGAGGTAGCGGTGGTTCGTGGACGCACTGAAACGAGTGGACTCGGCAAGGCTAAGGAGACTGCATGCCGCTTCACGTTCTTGTTTGCCTTCCTCTGTGGAAACAAGGAATAGTTTATATTATTGAACTTGTCGTGGGAATGGCGCTAGCAATTTTACCAATAATATTTTATGAACTTAACTTTCAATATAAACAGTAATTTGACATGTATTCTGTTGATTAGTCAGAAATGATATAAGGTGCCAGGGTGTCGCCTATTGTTCTCCAAAACTTAAAACGTGTCATAAAAAGCTTGGTTTTTAGATAGAATACGTAGCAAATTGCTTAAAAGAAGCCAAAAAATGTAGTCTTAAATTTTTGCTCATTTTCTGTTTTGTGCCACACTCCTTCTGTGAATTCACCGTAAGGGCAGCAGAATGCGCTAGGACCCGTGGCTCTAGACAGCTACTCTAGTGCTAATCTGAGCCCCCTTGAAATCGAACATTTTTATTCATTTCAGTTAGAAAATGACAAGGCCATTGTGTGGTTTGGAACCCAAGTTGCAAAGGAAAATAGCAGCCACCTCGGAAAGCGGTTATGCAGTCTAGCGCATGGTATCCCTGCTGATGATTTAAACGAGACGGACTTTGCTGGCACTAACAAAGCTTTTAAAAAACTTAAAATTTGGGGCAGTCTCAGCTCTATTTTTCAATGAGAACAAGTCCAAGAAACTGGAGTATGGGTTTGATGTATCTATGTTCATCTGTAAAAAAGTTCTTACCATCGCCCAAATCATCATCATCTTCATCTTCATCGTCGTCTTCATCTTCATCATCTTCGTTGTCGTCAGAGTCTGTGTCTCCATTTCCATGCCTTGAAGCTCGTAACGCTTGCTGTAAGAATAAACGTGGCTTTAGCTCATTTGTCTTGTAATTCACAGACTTCTAATAGATTTGTCAAGAGGCAATATAATTTCCTATGGTGAAGATTCAAGGCACTTGAACTAGCCAAATATCTTTTTTGATACCTTAGTAATTAATAACCTAAAACAAGTTTTCTGTCTCATTCTGGAGTTAATAAGAGAGATTTTTTTGTATTTTCTCATCTCCCAAACGACAATTAATCCGCGAAAACTCTGTGAAGCAAGTTTAGCGAGTAACGTCTATAATGCCCCGTTGCTTTGAGTCCATTTGCTACAGTGATCTGGTTTACCAACTAACATTTTCTACAAATGTGTGATATGATGAAACGCTAGTTACCAATATCTATAACCATTCAACAAGATACCATAATAATGGAAATGCTTGCATTGCTTTTAAAAGTTAGACTTACACCTGAACTCTCTATTGATAAACGGCTTTAAATTGTAAAATTAGGTTTCTTAGAACCAAAAACAAAGAAAATATGCGTGTAGCTTTCAGAACCAATGCGTGGCTGTGTCAAATAGAATTGATTACACTGATTACTGTACAGAAGAAATACTAAACTAAATTCAATTTTTCTGCTGAGAGCTTCAATTACCAGTTTGTATTCAATTTGAAGATGGTTTAAACTCACATTAGTGCGGTTAAAACGGTGCATCCCCTAACCTTATTTATTTTTAACTAGCGATGTTACATCTTTGGTAAATATTTATTTCATCACCAAACTCACCTGTCTCGCTAAACACTCCTCATCGATGTAGCTGTCATCAACAATTGTCGGCACCGGAACGATTCCAAGCTCAACACATTTCTTGTAATGAGCCTTGGACTTCATGTGCTTTGTCAGGTTGCCTTTCGTCTTGAAGCTGAAGTTGCAGTGCTTACATGTGAATGGACGGACATCGGTGTGAGTGCGAATGTGTTTCTTTAACATCGATGGTTTCTTGCATCTAATACCACATTCTTCACAGACGTAGCGACCCCTCCCTGAAGAAATTCAAATCATATTACCAACAACATTTCGGCTACCTGATCATGACCAGGGATTTCATTTCTTACTGACATGATGGAAAGTCTTAATTAGAAAATAAAAACTTACCTCTTCCTCTGACGTAGATGTACTCTTCGTTCGACTCGAAGCCACCATCAAAGATTTTTACCCTCTTAGGATTTGATTCGCTCAGCGATAGATTCTAAACAAAGAACACAGAAAGTTAAAATTTGGCTGGTTATCTACGCATTGGTTTGTTAATGTGGCTACTGAATTTTGGAATAGGATTCACCACATATTAAGATAAAAGCCGAGTTTCTTTTTTATTCCAAAAATTTTAGGCCAAACTTGTCTTCATAAACATTTGCAAAACGCGAATGATGTCGGAGCGTTTTCGTTATCAACACAAACAAGACATAGCCTAAAGCCAAATATTATCAGAGATGGCAAATGCATTCAGCCACAAAAACAAACAACGTGAATGTAAAGATAAACAACCATACCTCCATGCCCTCGATGGCTCCTTCCCGTTGTTCGATGCTTCCCTCCTTATCAGGTGTCGTTCTACGGGCGCTGACAGAACTGGCGGAAATGAGAGCCTTATGCGCCCAGTACGACGAGTGTGTCAGAGTCATGGGCAGTTTCTCCGACGGCTTAGCCACCGTGTATGTGACTGAGAGATGTGGCCTTGAGTCGTAGAATGCCATAGCCTTGCCTGGGTCTAGGCCCAGTGGGTTTGGGTCTGCTTCCAAGCACACCTGACGAAAGATAATCGATACATATTTGTTATCTTTTTGTTGGACAATTTCAACCTTTTTGAGGAAACTTTCTGCTTTGAATGTGATAGAATTATGTGCAAATAATAATAAGCTGCTTTTCTGTAGTTTTCATTGTGGAATTGAAATTGTACATTTCGTTTCCAGAACATGAATACATGGATAACATGTACATGGATAGTTCTGGCAAAGATTCATGACCTCAGTCTATATTAAATAAGAAAATTGTGCATGCAAGGGTTGCAAGACTTATTCAATGCTCATACCTTCCAGTTGGAGTACATGGAGAGTGTGGCATGTTCTGGGCTCTGGATCACATACATCGGCTGAGGTCGGTTCAGAGTGCAAAAGAAAGGTCGAGTCGAACACTTGAGGGCCAAGTATGTGTACGAATGACCGTTCAAGTAAAGCTGCCCATACGACTTCTTCGGCCGCGGTGTCTCGGGGCTCACCAAGGAAAGAACGTTGCCACCATTGGGAGTCAAACCCGATCCCAGATGTTGTTTTGGTACAAAAGTTCCCGGTTTAAGAGGCAAAGAAGTCGGTCTCAAAAATTTTGGCCTGTTCTGTGATCCTGTCGATGAACTTGTGTCTACTTCCATGCATTCAAGGTCATTTTCCTTCACAGTTTCTTTCACAACAGTTGTCAGGATTGATTCCGATCGCTTCAAAGATTTTCGAATGGTCAGCGGTGCCGGTCGTTTGATGTCTTCGATGATGGATTCGTTGATTTGGGTAACATTGTTTACTTTGATGCTCGGAATTGCAACAGCAAGCTCTGTTTTCTGTGGCGAAACTACGCTAGCAAGAACGGGTGGTGGACAGACTTTCTGCAAGGGTCTCGAAACTGGCATTTCCTTCGCCACTATCGGCTTCCGGCTTGGTTGCATGATCACTGCGGGAGGAGTCGGGTAGCTCACTGAAGTCTTGCGAACTTTATTTTTCAGAAAATGCGTATGTTGGTTTGTTTCGTAGGCCGAATCAATCTTAAAAATTGGTACGTGTTCTTTCGAGGGGCTCGCGAGGTCTAGCGGCTTTGGCGAGGTTGCTTTTCGTATCCCCAGGTTGGCGGGAATCATCATGGTCTGGGGTCCTGGCATCCCAGGAACGTACGGGATGACTTTACCACCGTGCATTATTGTTACTACGCCACCAGGATAGCCTTCGACATTCATTTTACCGGCATCCTTCATTGACATGTTCAGCAAATTGGTGTGAAGCATTCCTGCTCTCGGCAACGTAAGTGGATTGAATGCCGTTATGCTTGTCAGGGGATTGATGAGGGTCCCATCTGGTAGAATGGAGGAAAATGGCATAAATGGCATGTGGTTACTCATGTTGGGTGCAGGAATTCCAGGGACTGCTAGATTCGGTGTGGTGATATTTGGCATCAGTTTTGGCGTTTCTGGGTAAGAGGTTGTGAGTGTCTGAGTGTTCTGCGAGAGGTAAGTGGATGTGGAATAGTGCGAATTGGGTGGCGAACCGAGAGAATGTCGAGACGAGCGTTGCATCGGGGAAATCGAAAGAGGACTGCCACCGCTTCGGGAGTTGACGCTTCCACCAGAGGATCGTGGAGGCTTGACGAGGCTTGCAGATGCATTTGCTTTCAGAGGCACCTGCACGATCGTACCACCTGAGTTGAGACCGGAACGGGCAATGGTGACCACATGGGGGGTAGTGCCCACAGCCGCTCCACTCTCGACGGCCTCGCACTTGGATCCCATCGATCCTGGCCCGCCCCCTTGGTGCACATTCGGGAGATTGAGGTATTCAGCAGCACTCGGGCTTTTGCCCCGCGGCTCGATTCGCATAGTCTTGGTTTCCCCGGCACCATTCAGGATGGACACTTCGCCACCAAACATCTGCAGGGAGTTGGGACGCATTGGACACTTAGAAAGTTCCTCGAGAGATCGAAGCGTAGTTGTACCTCCGGTCGACATTGCCGCGAAAGGGCTCGAGATCGATCGCACCTCGTGCACCGAATTTGGCGAGCTTCTCGAGCTTGTTTCTGAATCAAGACGCTGCTTCTTCTGATGCCTGCCGAAATCATCCTCGTCTTTTTTTCCATAATAGTAACTTTCAACCAGTGGCGTGTTGCCTAGAAGCGGGCCTGGAGAGGGAAACGGCTGGCAAATCTTGCTGTTATCTTTAATTGGCGAGATTTTTAAATCCATCCTTGATTTCATCTTTGCGTGAGCCTTACTTTTTGGGCTGACACTTC
Source organism: Protonemura montana (assembly GCA_947568835.1). NCBI lineage: Eukaryota > Metazoa > Arthropoda > Insecta > Plecoptera > Nemouridae > Protonemura > Protonemura montana. Next base: position 4,079,363 of record OX387604.1, on the reverse strand, counting down.
CTTCGTGCGAATACTTTGCCCCAGTAGAGTACATATGTGGCGGGCTGTGCCGAGGGGATGTCATAGGCTTTACGTTTTCTCCTTTGCAGTAATACAACTGGTGAATTTCTAGATTTTCTGTGTTCCGATAAGGAATCTTGCACAGCTGACACACGTACTGTGCGTTCTGACTCGCCTGATAATCATCTTGAGCTTGCAGATGAGGCAGGGCCGCTGCACTAAACTCGTTGTCCACCATCTCCCGGATACCCTGTATGGAAACACCAGCTGCTGAAGCTGCCCTAGCTTTCAGTAGAAGGTCCTTGATAATTGATCCTTCTGGATTCTGCGGATGGAAGAATTTATCGACATTCTTGTGAAAACCGTCAGAAAAGAAATCCTCCATGCGCCCCTTTGTCGTTAGGCTTTTGTTGACTATGGAGTGGTGGTCTTTGTGTTCTGGATGCTTGGCCAGGTTGTTCCTGTATATTTCTGACTGGCAGCTCTTCCTTTCACCGTAGCCAACGTCGTCCTTAGCATGGTTCGTGGTGAGATTGAGGGGCTGTTGGCCGTAGGTCGGCTCAGGGGTGGTGGCGCATTCAGTGGGGCGTGGAGGTGAGCAGGGCACGCTGGGACGCAGCAGCGCGAGTGCCAGCTTTGACTGGGCTGCGTGATGTGCGCGTAAACGTTCGTCGACCGTTTCAGTGAGAGACATCTGTCGTGGAAACGACTTCTTGTGCCAGATGTTGGTATCAATGCCTGGCGAGGTGCTTGCCGATAGCGGACTTGCCGGGCTGCCTTCCTTGTCTCGCGACCGTGAATGTTTCTTCGGCCAGAGGTCCATCGTCTCGACGATCGCTTGGTTCTCGCTGATGATCTTGCTGATATGACGCTGAAGAAACTCAGGGCTAGGGCTGGCTGGGGAGTTACTTAAGATACTTCCTACGCTAGTGAAACTTGGCACAGTCGCTGTCGGAATTTTTAAACTCAGATTAGGTGCTGCTTTTTTATTTGACTGCAAAGAATTGTCTTCTTCTTCGTGATACATTGCTGCTTTGTGGAACTTTGGCTTGTAAATAGGCCGTCTGTCGGCATTTTCCGGCGTCGCTTGAATTGCATTGGGCGAAACACTCAAACGCTGTTCGCTAACAGCGGCAGGAGCAGCCAATGTGGATAACGCCTGCACGGAAAAGCTGCTCGGAGGAGGTGGAGTGTTGTTGCTATTATTCTCATCGTCTTCATCGTCGACGTCAGATGGTTCGTCCAAAGGATATGAAAACTTCGTGCCATGTTCTTCCATTTTCAATGTGTGCGCTCTAGACCGACAGTGCTTGTAAAGATTGCTCTTGGTTTTAAAAGCAAAGCCGCAGGGAACGCACGGGTAGGGCCGTTCGTTGGTGTGGGCGCGAATGTGTTTCTGTAAGACGCTTGGTTTAGCGCATGCGAGCTTGCAGTATGGGCATACATGGCGCCCACTCGCAGACAGCACAGCCCCCGCACCAGCTCCCGGGAGCGACGGAATGGGTGACGGGACGGGACTTTCTTCAGTACGAGGCCTCGAAGTGGTGCTACGACTGCCAGACGAAGAGAGATCAAAAGCCAAGCCCGGAGCTTCTGTCCTGTTCTCCGTCTCTTCGTGGACTGGAGGTCTTGCTATTCCGTTTACTGCAGTCAAGGGAGGTCGAGGGCCTTCTTCCAAAATAGCTGAGGAGGTAGACGCTTCTGGCAAGAGAGCGGTCGACGATGTAGCCATCTTCTTGAACTTCTTGTGCAGATATTTGTTGTCTTCCGAATTGGTGGGGGCCACGTCTGTCTCAGGTATTTGTACTCTTGATGGGCCACCACCAGAATCTTCTGAAAAAAAGAGGAAATTAATATATTGTTGGGTATAAACAAACAGAAACACGTGTAGTCTAATGTGGCAGAGGCAGAGTGGTCGAAAAACACAATATAACCTGCTAGCCTTAATCGCCATTGCAATTGTAGATGACATTTTATCGAAATTAAATATAGAACGTTCTTCTATTGAAACATTCATGTCCACTGTCCAGGAAAGGATTTTGGCAATTGCTTGTTTGGTGCTAGAAACTCGAAAGGTTTCTACCAAGTCTTACCTCCTTAAACGAAACCCAACTGCTCAGGAATCTTTCGCTGTTAGTTCTTAAGACACCTAATAAATTGGGGGCGGCTTTGTTTACACGCTTTGCCACCGCGCAATGTACGTAACGCAAGATCGTTCATTTCCTCAGACGCGATTATCACATGACAATTGTGGGGACACATGTGCTGCGTATGTTTTCGTGTCACTTGTTTGCTATTTGCTAATTATTTGCCAATGCTAAACGTTGCCAGCCGAATTATTTCACTAGATGAATACGACTCAATTTGGTAGTGGAACCGGCGAAATGGAAACACGTCATCAAGAGGCAAAACGCTGGTCGAAAAAAATGCCACCATCTGTACCGATTTCAATGATCCCTACGATATTCACCGAAGTAACGCCCTATGTTTGAGAAAAAGTTCCTGTTTACGCTAACGTTTAATCTATCATTCTTTTAAACACGTCAAGGGGCACAAAAACGAGTGCCTCGTGCCGGGTTTCGTGCCGTTTCCTGGAAATTACTGGTGACTACTGACCTGTCACAATCTCAAATATTCCAGAAATCAATGAATTTTCCTATAAGCACTGCTAGGATCCATTGGTTCGAGATTCAACGTTGTGCTTCAAATAAATTGCTATCTTTCTCTGTTTTCTCATTAGAATTCAGTGATAGATATATTGTGAGTCCAGGTCCAGCTTACGGTATTTATTCGCATCATAGTTCCATCCACCGTACATGATCGAGAAAGAAGAAGTCGTAATAAAGTTCAGCGTATCTACACTCCAATCCATTACAAGAGAACACATCTGAAAACCATCCCAGTGTGGATAGTGCTGGCAGTGTAACCAGGATTTCAGGCTTGTGGTTGGGGTCAATTAGGGGCGCAAATATTCGTCTTAAATAATAGAAATATGTTTTTAATCTATCCCGATTGACCTTACAGTGCGAGACTTCGCGCAATTGGTGCTGAAACCAAGGATCTAAACAACAAACTGCGTTTCAATTCAGACTTGCACGCGGAACATCACAACGTGGCTGTTTTAGTCAAGTATGCATGTTGTTTGTACCTGTTGCGCAGCCGATTGTTTTATAAAATAATGGAGAACATGTTCAAAGGCAACCACTTTCAATCCAGGCCAGCAGCGTCTGCTAACAGGAGCAAAAGGCCGCTTGCTTCCTTGCCTACGACTCAGAAATTCTCTCATTATATCCGATTCCAGGAATTGACAATCAACGATATGCTGTCGCCCTAGGTCTATCGCTTCTGTGTAGGCATCGTCACTTAGCAAAATTAACTCTAAAATAAGCTTAATTTCATACAGAACTCGTTTTTCCATCAAATGTGTAAGTGAATGCTACCCTACACCGTACCCAGTGCCAGTACAAGCAATTTGTTTCGAGCTGATGAAATAACTTTTTTTTTTTGACAAACATTAGTCACGCATCAATCTGATTTTGTCGAAATAATCGAGTAAATTTCGATCTTCCAATGAACTAGTGTGTACGCACAGGCGGGTATATGAAATGAAATGAGTGCGATTGGATCGATTTACCAAGCTAACCGTGTTGAGTGTCGCCCGGTATTTCGGAGAAGCAAATAATCCTTACATAGCAATGTCATGTTGCCTATGGCTTCATCGACTTGGTAGGGAAGGGAAGCCTCTCGCCACTGAACGATCTCGCCCATCTTCGCATTTATTTTAAAATTTAGGAAAACACAAAATAAATGTTGCCTACCCGCACCGCTGTTTGTAGGAAGATAGTTTTGAAAAATCACAAAAACTCTAAAACCAGGAAAGTTTAGCTTAGCACTTCTCAATGCCTAATAATAAATTATGTGATGTTTGTGTAGTAGGTACTAATATGTATCAGGATCTTACAAGCCTTCCAAAGGAAATTTATATTTGAAGTGCCTTTCAACCATTGATTTGGCAGAAACGCACAGATTTGCTACAAGAAATTACCTGGGACGTTTATCTGGCGTTTTCTTTTTTGATTTAAGCTCTCAGCACAACCCCTGAATTACCCTCCTTTTTACGGGAATTGATTCGATTGTTGGGATTGTCTTTCGGAAAGAGATGGGAGGGGATACAGGCTAAAAACCACCGAATCTCGACCCCCCCCCCCCCCCCCCCCCCCCACAAACAAAAAAATTATAAATTACCAACCCTAAATTTCAACTCCTTGTTAGTATTACTAGAAAAATGGAGCGGGATCCGCAATTTTCTGAATGAAATTCAGCACGACCTGTGGCTAGTGAAGTGCACTGACCGACACTAGATATGAGTCATTCTAAATGTGTGAATGGTACTTTCAATGACGTCTTAAAGCAAGGAATAAGGAAAACATCGTTGCGTTTTCTGCAGTACAAAAACTACAGGTGTTAATTGTAGGCCATCACCGTTTTCTTTTTAAATGTGAGACGAAAAGTCAGTAGCAGAATGTGACGAATAGGGATTTCCTGGCAGCCAGTCCAAGACAAAAGATTTGGCTAAAAGGTGGTCTCAATCTGTAATTACATCATCTATTTGGCAGTACCGCGTAAGCGAAACTCTACGATTTCGGGGACCATTTTTAGGTTACCTTCAAATATCCTTATTGCAATAAAGAAGGAAATTTACTAAGGTTGGTACTTCTGAGGCCGAATCCACAAAGCAAAGCTTAGGCTGCAATTGGAGATGAAGTTGTCAGCACCATGTACCGACCGTTGAAAATCTGGATGCACCGTCAGTGATTGACTGATCATTTTTAACCTCCAGAGTTAATTTTAAACTATGCTTTGTGAATACGGTCCCTGGTGAGCCAACTTTATTTGATATAGTTCTGCATTGAAAACTAAACGCAGTGGAAACGACCGAAAAAAATGTATATACACAAACAATGGAAGATCTTTGAGGCACGTATGAACAATCGCGCATTCTGCTAATCATCGCGCCATTCGAAACCAAGTCTCTCGATCGGATTTCCACGAATTTCCCGAAAAAAAGTCGAAGGCCGTTGTATTGCTTTTCTAATCTTTCGAATACACCCACGGTTCGCGAACTCTGGGGCAGCAAGTGGACAGGCAATACGAAACGGAACACACGCGCTTGGTGATTTAATCATCGTGAGTTTTCCCTATCCCAAAGCTGTAGCGCGGCTATTCAAACAAAACTGCTCCGGTATTTCATTCGGGAAAACCAGAAAAATATTTACAAAGTTAAAAGACCGTACACTCAAACAGTTTTCTTAAAAAAAAAAAAAAAAAAAAAAAAACAGCGCGACATTTTTTCCCACATTTCTCTCTACGAGGATCTCCACGAGGATTACAAATTTTAATTATCTTATTTTGTAAGACTAATGACAACTTTGTTCCCGTAGAACTTCATCGGTTTACAAAAAACCAAATACCGACAACCAGATTTGACAAACATTAAAAAAGTGTACAAAAAATGTCAATACTTTATAACTAAGAAAACTGTGCCTAACGCGCTATGCTAATTTAAGTACAAACTACAAAAACGTAGATATTTACCGTTGTTTTCTTCAGTTCTCCTTCTTGATTGTGAGGTGCCATCCCTAGCAGGTGTTCCTGGAAAATAATTGACGACAAGTTAGTTCGGAAAACAGGAGAACGGTGCCATGAACCTGAAAGTAACCTCCCACAAATGTCAACGGAACGCTGAGGGGTAGAGGCAGCGACGGCGATACCCAACCAGACATGCAAGAGCATCACAGGAGCTGCTTCGCCAGACTAATTGTCATATAATTGGAAAGCCTGCTGTGTTCGAGCTGGCGACAAATGGGAAGTAGACTGCCACCGACGCGAATAAATTTGGATTTCCTCGAAAGCTTTTCGGGAAGGCAATGGGGGAATACAAGGGGCACTATGCGTTTGACAGTTGCAGTCCCAAACTACAGAGAACCTATATGAGTAATCTGCTAGATATTTACTAGAAACTGCCATTAGGCAACGTTTTAAATACCCGTTAACAATTATAAAAAAAACGATAAATATATAAATTAAAAAAACAAAAAGATTCGTTAGCAGTACCACCTACAATCAACAATCATCGATATGCCAAGACCGATATGTTAACATGCCATCAACGTACCATCAGCGCCACAAATCAATCAATCAATTCCATCGACCGTCGTGCCGAAAAAGAAATAAAAGTATGGCGGAAGCTTCGATTAACAATTATATTGATAACAGTATATTTTATCGCATAATGAGAAAGGGTGGGGGTGAATAAAATACTTGCCGAGGCGGCAAAGTAGCTAAGTGTGGGCCATTTTCAATTTCCATCCGTTCATATTCATATTTTTAATCACTTCCGCATTTTCGAGTAATCGAAAAGCTACGAAAAGTAATACTTATAAGTTAACTGTAAGTTCAGTCACCAAATCTGCACACCGTACTTCACTACCCACGTCTGTGCTGATTTTGAAAATTCGATTTTCGGTCTACTCTTTAAACCCCTCCCGGCTATTATTCAAATGAACCAATACCAATTTTACGCGAAGGTTTCGCCCACTCAGGAGAAGGTGCTTATGTCTTTGTGTTCATGCCAACTGCCTATCGCGTAAATGATTTCAATCATTTGTGGGGTAGTATGCTTTTATGTCTATCGCTCCTAATCACCAACTTTGTCTCCTTTGGCGACACATATTTATTTCCAGTGAATATAGTTTTTTTGTCTCATGTTTTGCCAGTGCAACCTGATCAGCGGTAGTATTTTTAAATGTTATTTGATGTTCCATTTATATGATCCCTTGCCTCGGAAACGACATTGTTGGGAATGTTACTATTCGTCCGGGACTGGCTTTGTGATGAAAAATCTATTGTCATTCAATCCATGGCTGCGGGCCATTTAATTAGTCGTCTTATCGTTTACAATTCTACGAATCTTGCCGTCTGCTCTAACAAGCAAAAAATATGATCCGAGAAAATGGATGGTAATGGCGCACAAGTCCACGGGCAAACGTGGACAACGATAATAATAAAAGGAATAAAGATGATAGAGTTAAAAGTAAACTAAAATACAGAAAAGATGACAAGATGCTTGTTTGCCTTGTTGAACGCATATGAAATAGTAATATGAACCCATAGCAAACCAATTAGTGTGCTCTCCAATATTGAGCCGGTAAGGTATAGTTTCCAGGTCGTCAGAGCGCATATTAGTCCCAATTTTCAATCAGATAAATCTTAGATTTGTATTATATCTAAAAATACTAGTGTATTACAAGCATATTATGAAATATGCTTGATTTATGATTCAAACGTTTTCCAGACTAAAAAAGGAAAAATGCAATAAATATTTTTTTTTGACTGTCAGATACAGGAAGCAAACTGATTACTTTTACATTCATCTTGAAACGACATACAAATTACTCGTGACAACCATATAAGTAAACTCTAGAAAAGATGAAGTGCGTTTTAGAACAGCGAACCTTATAAGTTAAAAATAAGAGCAAAAACATCGGCATAGTGTGAATTTACAACATCAATGATCAGCCAGCATCCGCGGTGAAATAAAACGAGTAAAATATTACTAAAGACTTACCATAGTCTTTCTAAAGTCTTGCTATGTAGTCTTCCTAAGGTCTTACTATACTAATTTCATCTTACACCATACAACTCGAAGACTGGAGTTTTACATGCTCAAAATGTCTCAAAACCTCGATAGGTAGAGTATGTTTTCACTTCACCTTCAATTCTCATTTATTTTCATTTATTAACCGAGTTATATCATAGGAAAATTCGTTCGCAATAAAGCCAGTGTGATTAAAGATTATTAGATTGATATGTTGATCATAATAAAAATAGATATGTACACTTTGATATCAATAAATACTTCATACAAGTAGCACGCTTTTTACGTTCTAATTGGTAAAATATCCAATATCTAAATATCTAATATATATATAGGATTTGTGGTATCACTGTCTTGACTCCGGGCCCTGCGGCACTGGTCTAATGGCGTCGGTAAATGATTGGATGATGCTGAGGATGATGATTAACACAACCTAGCCTAGAAGGGAGGAGGGGAAACCCGGTGCCGGCACGTAGCCTACTCCTGTCGAAGAGCACCGAGGGGACCACCGCCTTACCGTTCCTTCCGAATGACGGTACAACACGAACAGGAATCCTGCACAAATCCATGCTGTCGAGAGATTGATAAGCAAAGCGAATGAAGATTCTGTACTAACTTTCATCCCCCCAACCTCTCTCCCGAACATAACTGGTCATGTGTGGTCACCCATCCAATGCCTGACTCAGCACAGTGTTTCTTAACTTCGGTGATCTCATGAGAACCGGTGTTTCCAACATGCCAAAACGTTCGGTGAAAGAAAGGGAGCTAGACTGGAAAAGCGTGCAACCGAACCGGGATGCGAACCCAAGATCACCCAATTGCCTGTCGGGTACTCTACCATCTGAGCTATCTGGGCACACATTTATTATTATTATTTTTATAGATAACCAATAAATATATGACCAATAAATAAATAAATTATTTTAGCTTCGCGGGGTGGGATAAGGGATCCCCTTATGGGGGGGAAGAGGCCGAGGCGTCTCATATTTAAAGTTACCTTTGAAAAATGTAACACATAAAGTTTAGTCTGTGAGAGAAGATACCAGGGCAAGAACTGTTCGGGTGCATTCCTACCAACCCTCTAATGACCAGTAATGACTATTAGTTTCAGTGGCAAGATTTCAAAATGTGTCTGCAAAAGAATTCCCGAGATTTTTGTAATTGCTACAAAAATTCGGGTCAGGCGACGTGGCGGCTAGCAGCGGAAATTATACCTAGTGTTTGAAAAAATGACAGTTGGCTCGCATGTCACCCCAAATCGACCGGTAGCGCCCCTGCCGGAAAAGTATTTGAACTCCTATCTCGTTGTATGCGAAGGAATATATGGTGGTCTAAATATGTGGCCTATCTGATAGGAAACCAAACGATTTGGTAATGTTTTTTGCAGCAATTGCTGAATGGATAGCGAAGCAGATTTAATCTATCGTGGATTGACCCTTGGAGCTGAGCTATTTTACAAACAACTTACAAACCATAGCTCGTTCCATAATTGAGTCGCTAGCGTCATTCGAAAGCATTGCTCAGTAGCCAGTATAAATCTTGATTAAGTCGATATTCGATCACTTCGATAAAATGATAATTCGAATGACGTATGACAGCTGACGAAAGAGTGGGATACGATGTACAAGGGAATGGCGGTGGCAGAGGAGGGAGGGGGGGGGGGGGGGATTGATTTCGTATGTCAACCAAAAAAAAACGGGCATGCAGGCAAAACATACACTGCATTTGTTTATAAAAGTCCCACACTTGCATTTACATATTTTGCATTTGATTTGCACGTGAACTTGAAATGTCTTTTGCATTTCATGTAAGTTCGCACTGTCGGCCGCAATGAAAGTGCCACGACAATAAAGGTTTCTTATATTGCTTTAAATGGTAACTGTCTTAATAAAGCAATGACACTGTTCGAATGTAACATTTATATGAATTGTAAGTACTGCTGTCAACGAAGAGTTTGACTTAGGGGATTTCGATATTTTGTATTGTATTCTTATTTTTTCATTTCTTTTTACAACACATTTTTTTGTTTTGAACTTGAGTTTGTAAAAATGGCTACGATAGCCAAGTAATCACACTCGTCTTAGGGCAGAGGTGAAGTAATGAAAGGTAACGAGGGTATTTTTTAAATCCTCGGAGTCAAAATAATCTCAGACGTCTCAGACGAATCTTAGGATCTACACAAAGTGAAGGTCACGGAAAATGTACAGAATAGTTATATTCTAGATTAAAAACGCTTCCACGAAGATTAGATGATGTAGGATGTTTGACGGAGCCCTGCTTTGAGAGGATCTCAATGGGACCAATGCCATATGTCTGTGTATATGTTATAGAATCTAAATTCTAAACGGATTCAAAATAACCGCATTGTAACAATTCTTAGGGTTGGGTGAATGTACGTCTCTTTTCTAGAAAAGTTTTGCTGAGGAAAATTTTAGTTTCCCATTTGTATTAACACGGGAAAATTATTTGAACCGGCAAATACTTGAAGACAAAGACAAAACTAAGACGAAGACGAGGAAAATGCCACATGATTTCCTTACACCGGAGTTGTGTCGATTTTTGACGAGAGCGCTATTAGACAGTTTAAAGGGGATGGGTACGTCATATAGACAAACGTGAAAAATTGCAAAGGGCTTGTATTCAAAATGCAAATCTTTTGCAATATATCTGCAAGTTTAAGAAGTCGATCGCGTGCCAGCGTGGAAGACTTCGCTGGTACTTCGAAACGTTTCTCAAAAGCACAAATGTTTTGATTGTGTTGCCCTTTGGTGCCACAATCGTGGCATTGGTGTGTCAGCACTGACCTGCCTAGTATCGTTTAGACCGCTAAGTTGACACCCAAACAAAGAAAACAAAATTGAAGTCCACAAAATCACACAATCTTGTTTATTTAAAAGGTTATATTTTCATGTAATCACGGATACTCGTCAACCAGGTGACGGAAATGAAATCAAGCCAAAGAAAAATTACTTTGTGGTAGTTTCAGGTATTTTCAATTTTTATTTTGCTTTCAATCGCGGATATTCTCACACAGTGCAATATATTTATCGACTGCCCTATTTTTCATAAAAGGAAATTTTTTTCAGTCACCTTCTTACCAAATGGATTTCATCTCATCACTTATTTTGATTTCAACAAAACAGTCATAAGAGTAATACTTCATTTCCTGCCAAATACAATTCCATCTTTCGGAAAGAACGAGAGAACGGTTCTACCGCACGCATCATCCATTTCGTAAATCCAATTTCTTATTTGATGTACATTTCTACGGGAGAACTGACTCGTCAACGGCACACATTGCACTAGTTGGTAATGCCAATAGAGTAACTGACCTCAACACTGCTCGTAGCTGAGTCGACGAGTTACATACTTGTTACAACTAACTTACGAGCTGGGTATGGAAGTACCGTTATCACCCAATCACTTCCCAGAAGCTTCTTGAAAGCGTATAATTATTATTACTTTTATCTGACATCGATAGTGTTCGATGCTGTTATCGATATCGCTGTTTCAATGGGGTGATACACTTGGGATTTTACTTTTTTCGTTTCACACGTTTATTGATTGTGACGAATAATTCAGCGAGCCTTATTGGTTTGTTATAATTTATTTTATTAATCTGATAAGTGACTGTTAATTGGATTGGAATGCGTCGTCTGTTCATTAAATTTGCCTCTAGCTTGGCTCTATTTTATGATAAAATAGATAATTTAAAAACCATGGAATGTCTAAAATGACAAGAGTTTCAGTTGGATAAACGTTTAATTTTGTATTTTTAGAATGGGGAGTAACACACACAGAATATGATTAGCAAAACGAGTTGTCTCTAGTTCTGATATTGTTTTTATTGCCTATCAAGCCCTGAAAACGAAGATCTCTCTCTTCATTGGCTCTCGAATTCTAATCCCATGACACTATCCATGACATGATCCATGACTACACAAGATTCAATCCATTTTTAGGTTTTAAGATTCAGAGTAGTAGTCCATTTCTGACACTTGTGGGAATTTGACAAACAACAAAACAGAAGCCTGAATTAAATTAGTATCACTTTCAACGCGTAGTGGGTCTCGACTAGCGGGTCTTTTAGCGAGAAATGAGTTTCCTTAGGCTCGAAATGGGGTATACTTTACCAGTGCTCGTAACCCCCTCGAAACTGCAACTTTCCCATGGATATCGCCGTGAATAGAAGCAACAATAGCAATAGGACTGCAATAAAATGCATCGGTAACCGATGTTTAATCGCCAATTTGCTACCGCAATCCGCAAGTAACTAGCCGCAAGCCGGAACAATAACTCAATGCTAATAAGCGCTAAGGGAATTATATCATAATAGTGCCAAGTACGGCCAACCACTGAAATCTTCAACTCTTTTTACTGCAAGTACCGCAATAGAGGTATTAAATGTGACACAACAATACTTGTCTCCACGTGGCACATGTTTACCCGTGTTATTTTCAAATGTTTCAGCAATTCATCAAAATCTTTAAAATAGCCGTTTTTGAAAGCCAGTGCATATAAAATCCATTATAGACTATCAACCTCCGACGCCGGGTACCTATCAAATCTCGCATGAACAAATAGAGAATTCTACAGATTCATAAATACGCCTATGACCATACGAACTGTACAGATATTAGAAATAACAAACATGCCTCCCCTTGGGGCGACAGAGTGTCGATGCTTTCAAGAAACACGCCGTAACAATTACAATGGGGAGGGGTACAACCAGTGGGGAAACCAATAAGTCCCCTCCCCTCGAAAAAACTGCAAGTCGCGCGTGGCATGTCGCTTGCTTCGCTCACCCAACGCATGAAAACGAATAGAATGGTGGGTTTGTGAGTGGGACGGAATCACCGATGCCCAAGGTCATTGCATGATCAGCGACGGCGGCAACGACGACGGCGGCACTCACCAATAGATGTAGGCCTCTATATCGAGTAGCTTGCGTCAGCGATGCGAATGACGCGACAGAATGACTTTGAAATCTTCAGACATTTGACGTCCGTTTAAAGTTGACACCTAGCAAGCTAGGTAAGGCAACAAGCATAGGTGTAAATGCTGATTCTACGCATTGCTCTTAATCTTCAAACAACACCTATGTGATGTATTCTAGGGAACTGTTGGTGGTTTCTTGGTTGTTTATCGTGCGATGTTGCAACGTACAAATGCTTACTGAGTGGTGGGTCATACTGATTTATCTAGGGTGTGGGCACAGAGTTGTTTTGTCAGATTACTTGAATTTCATTCAAGATTGTGATAGTTTGAAAAAAATGCATTTTTAGTATTTCAGTTATGATATTTACATTGAAAAACTATGAAGATTTCCATTTTGTTGCCATGTAAACATTAGAGGCATATTCTTATTATGATCCCCACTTCGCAGATCTCACTTGATTGTTTGGTAGCAAAAAAAAAAAAAAAAATGTGTCTGATAATTAGGCTAGATATATATTCTTAATATTATCTTTCTTCAAGTTCATTCTGAGCGATAAATGAAAGACTACAACAAATTCATTCAGTATTAATTATACTGCGTATCAGTAAATGTTGGTACTTGGCCAAAAATGTGTATTTGCAATCATCAATAGGCGAAGTTCAAGGGTGTACCAAGAATCTAGATGAAATTACTTTATATGTAAACTCATTTATATGAAATATATCGTGAAGGCGCATGTATAAATAACACTCATGACAATCTAGTGCGTTGAAGCATTCCCAATTAAAAATCAAACTAAACTCGTAACGATTTAATCTAAATTCAGTTTAAAAGTTCAAAGAGAGTAATTTCTGTATGCAAATTGGTCACAATGTTATTTCCCAGAACTTGCCAGTATGATACGACAATAATGAACGAGCAAATTTGTATATATGTAACAACGAAGAAAGAAGAAAAAATTAAAAAAAAATCGTAACATGACTCCACAACAATCGTAAACTGCAGCCAGCAACTTCAACAATGCTGCCTTCACCTGTAATTCTCCATTCCTAAATTTTAGGCATGAATAATCATGTTTTGTCGCCAGGCTCGATGGCTTCTCTTAAATTTGTTTCGAAAAAATGTGCTAAAAAATACTTATTTCCAATTTGTCAACCATACACACGAATATGAGAACTTCACAACCCTACCTCAAAAACAATTGTTTCAGAGATCGGATAATTTCACTTTGCGCGCTTTATGTAAGTTACAATCCAATACCATTGAATTTTAATTGGTATTGGTATTGACATTGGATCCAATACCAATGAGTCAAGTCACTGCGAGCCTTCAACTCGTGGTAACGGTTAAAAAATACCAGATAACTTTTTTTTTTCTAGCAAACCATTATAGTGAAATAATTACAATATCGATAGATGTGTTTCAATCATCGATTTTATCATTATTGCAGATTAATTGGGTGTAAAATGCGAGTTATTTGCGAGAAATACCGACATTAAATGAGGGAACACTCGAAATGAAAATCCAAAATTCCTTTGGATGACTAAATGCCCCTACATAAACAATGTTCCCAACGATGTATGAGTATTTTTTTTTTCATTCACATTCACATAATGTTCTAATTTGTGCAGTTTGACCTCAGCGCAAAGTGTGCCGTCTGCGAGTGTATCGGTCCATGGGGAACGTGATCTGGGAGGGGTTGGGGGAGGGGGGGGGGGGGGGGGCGATTCCCCTCGCTTGACTGCGGAAACTAGACAACTGAGATGACCTTCGCACCCCTTCCAAAATCATCGACTGGACACTGTTTATCATTTACCTCAGCTATCTGACGTCAGGACTTGGTCAGGACATCAGACAAGCAGCGACCACGGTGAATTTCTTAATTACCACACAATGTAAACAAATAGCTCTGTTGCTAGAAGTCAGATACCAGACAAAGTTTTGCACACCATTTTGATGTAGTCTCTTTGGTGTTTTTACTTCACCTTAGATGCGACTTTACCCTCATTTCCCTGAATTTAACGAAGGATTTTGTTAAAACAGATGTTTACTATAACTATCGAGTGTAGACAAGATTATAGCAAAATTATGGTCGTGCCCATTTTGTGGTAAAACAAACAGTTTACTGCTGTCACATTTCGCGGTGATCAAATTTGGAACCAAAATTTGGAAATGTTCGGGACTTACCACAAGGGTTTGATCAAGTGATTACAGCAATGGGTCAGTTATTGGATAGGTGACCATCATACTCATGGCCAGTTCTGATCGGGAGAGAGGTTGGAGGGATAAAAGTTGGTACAACTTATGCGCCTTGCTTATCAGCATGGATTTGTGGAGGAATCCTGCTGTTCGAGTTGTACCGTCCTTCGGAAGGGATGTTAAGCCGGTGGTCCCATTCGTGCTCTACGACTAGAGTAGGCTAAGTGCCTACTCCAGGTTTCCCCTCCACCCTTCTAGGCTACGTTAGCTTCGCCATCATCCTCATACATACAATCATTAACCGACGCCATTAGACCAGTCCCGCAGGGCCCGTAGTCAAAACAGTGTCTCATTAAACCCCACAAATAAATCAAATGAACTACAGCAATGTGCAATGATGCATTACGCTAGCGCCACCTGATTGCATTATGCACTCGATGCACTCGATGCACTCGATTTACAACTGCGAATTGTGATTTGTGAAACGTAGCATGCAAATTTTTTTCAGACCACTTGTAGCTCGCAAATATCCAACAGGCTATAATTAATTTTTAATGCAATTAATTCATAAATGGTGTGCATAAAGTTTCAAAGTCACAAGGCTCAATATGAGACACCGAAAGTGATGTCAATGTTACCTACATTTTCCCACATTTAGTGTTCAAACGATTGCTAGGCAATTCAATTAATTTACTGGCGCCATGCATTATCAATCTGCAAATGTTACTATTTAATTACCTGCTGTGCTCATGCATCGCTTAATTACAACGCGAACTTCACTAATTGTTTTGTCTACTGACTAGTTTAACAAAATCAAACTATATCGATATAAAAACTGCATTAAGTATAATTAAAATAAAGTAGCATTTACTCTGAACAAAATGTCCGGGGAAATGTGGAAATGTGAGTTGGGGTTGGGGGGTCAACATGATGGATGCGCATGTCATCGATGGACATTGTCATCTTCCAAGAATTTGACACTTCATGGAATTCTGGACCGAGAGTCGTTACTGACAACTTATGCAAAGCATAGATCAAAGATATCTTCGCTTTTATTACTTATTCGTCTGTTTCTATTATGATGAGAATTACCTTTGGAGCTCACTAAACACTCGCAAGCTTTGGTGTAATAACGACGAAAAGTGCACAGCAGATCAATTAAAATAGTGAAGATGCCTTTCTCAAAGTCATAATCTATAAAATAAAATGCCATAACCTATGTTTAAGGAAAAATGTTTGTCCTAAATACATATTCCAGCTTAAATCTATAAAAAGAGTTTCACATTTCTGCAGTTTATCAGGAAAAGCGATGTGCCAAGTGTTCTCTCTTCAGTATTCAACCAAGCGGAAAACTGCAAAGGCGTTCATATGAAATACAGGGAAAAGCGTCTGACAGAAAAAAACACGTGGCGTCCGGTGGCATAGAATATAGCAAACAGGTACTCGCTGATCATTATTGAATGTGCACGAGGCCTAAAAGCACGCTGGAAAATGGGAAGATCAAGTAAAAAGGACGCAAGAGAGATGGTTAGTACCAGACTGACTGAGTAGCGATTTTCTATCGAACGGCTAGACGAGACGCGTTGGCGCATTTTCCAATAATTTTGCGACGGAATTTTATTTTTGATTTCATGAATTGTTTAAGCCTGCTAAGCTTGGTTTAGTGACGTCGAATGTTCATTATGTGAATTGAGCATTAGTATTTTTAATTTGATCATGTAGACTTAATCTGATTTATCGATATCGTGGACCATAACACCCACTCTATGAAATCCCGGACTATTTCGCAGCCATATCGATGTGTTTTTGTTTTTTTTTAGCAGATAAATCGTCTGAGACAATTTCATTTTTATATTCATATGGACGTATGTTACTTTTTTATCTTTTATCTAATTACCAACGTCAAGAATAACAAAGTTCAGTTACAAGAAAACTCGGGTCAAGATCACGATTAAGGGAACCGTCAGGTGTGATCAGGACAGGATGATAATGTTGAGGATGAAGATGAGCCTAAGTAGCTAGAAGAGAGGAGGGGAAAGCCGGTGCTGGCAAGTATCCTATTTTTGCCAAATCGCACCAATGGGACCACCGGCCTAACGCTCCTTCCGAAGGACGGTACAGCGCTAAAAACTGGATTCCTCCACTAATACATGCTGTCGAGAGGTTGATAAGCAAGGCGAGTACTTTTGGCTGTACTAACTTTCATCCCTCCAACGTCTCTCCGAAACAGAGCTGGTATTATGGTCACCCATCCAATACTTGACCCAATGCAGTGTTGCTTAACTTCGGTGAACTTCGAAAACCTGTGCTTCCAACACTTCAAACCGTTCGGTGGCCATCCATACAATACCTGACAATGTCCAGTGTTGCTTAACTTCGGTGATCTCATGTTTCCGCTCGGTAAGTTTCTACCGTTCGGTGGAAATATTTTAAAGACGGCTTCAATGATTCATTACGTACGTAACTGCATAATTTGCAATACTAATCTGTCGTTACTCTTATTTTCAATTGACTCCATTAACCGACTAACGTTGATAGTGAATGCCCGTATTTCTGCAATCGCTTGAATGGTCAATCGTCAACTCATTAGACTTTAGTGGAATATGTTAATGTTATTTTCAATGTTGCGAAAAGGTTATGATCTTTCAGATGAAAAACCTCCAACGGTCTATAGAGATCAGGTCATCAACAAAATCCTCGATTTCTTCAGACAATCAGCGTTTTAAACTGCTGAAAAATACACGATTATTGGTAAAACGTCGATCTCAGAAAACATGCCCGCCAAATCCAGCAACATAAAACCAAACATGTTCGATGCTTTACTCGTTATCTACGTTGTGTGCGACTCTCTTCCAAATGTGCGGCAATGCATTGAAGATGACGTCTCCACAGAGTCGCTGATGTTTGCAGTGGGGTACAGGACAGACGTAAAGACGGGTGATGGCTTGGCAGGGGACAGGGGCAGAGGGGAAGAGGGCAACCATCACCGCTCAAGGTTCAGAACTAGAGACCGTCAGACGAACGGGCCAAACTGGCGCCGGGTTCCCCCGCTGTTACCCCTCCAAACAAGTCTACTGTCCCCTGGCCGTGTCCTCCCCCACCCTACCCCCCCTGCCGCCCCCCATCCCTGCCGACGCCACGGATCGCGAGCTATCCCCTTATCACAGCAGTTCGAAAGGAGAATAGAAATACATCTACTGCAGGATATAGGAGCGGTGAGGAGAGATCAAAGGTGCCTATCTTACTGCAAGCATTTGCACGTCATTTTTGCATCATTGTTTTCAATCGTCGCAATTGTATTGATGCTATTTGTTTGATCGAAAGAAGGGTGACATGATGAATAACTTCAGGCATAGATTCTGCTGTTTTCCACTCAATTAATTAGTACTTAATACGCTTATAAGCCGATTGATGCGATTAGGCTTAGAGAAATAATCCCATACATTTGACAAATTACGTAAAATCCGATTACTTGCGGATTCAGGTGTTAATGTCGATAAAGCGATAACAAAAAGTCACATTATTCTAATTCCTACAACACATTTGATGTAGCACAGCATGAACCGCAATAATACCATTTCATTATAGGGACACGCGAGAAGCGATGACAATAGTACGCTCTCGAATCCAGGCCCAGCTTTGCTCCAGTTCGGGCCCAGCTAGACCCAAGTTCAGGCCCAGGGCTCGATATACCCATCAGATTACAATTTTTCTTCGCCTTTATAGGATTGTGCGATAAGGAGCGGCCATTTAGCATTACAAGTTAGTTAAAATGTGTGTTACTATCTCTATATCAATTACGAGCTATGGATCGGATAGACTATATTGATTTGACAATTATTTCGCGGGGTCTACCAGTGGCCAGTGCGTAGTGTTTAGCATTACAAACATCCCACCTCCCGCAAACATTCCCCTACCTCTCGAGTTATGTTTGACCGATATATGAAAATATATTAACCTAAATGAAAAGATTCCCGCGATAAAGAATTGTATCACAAAAAAAAATATTAAACGATTTTTTTTCCCTAGCATGCACGTTCAATTTCTAATCACACAGACATCGGAAAAATTCTTCAAACCAGTTGACGAATAACATTTCCCGGACAGATATCGAATATCTCGGAAGTTACTGTTTGTCAAGCTTACCAATAAAGTCCGTGATGAGTACAGACTTTTAGTCAGTATGTTGGAGGGGGGTTGAAAATATGTGCATCTGTGTTGGGTTTTTCGCTCCTCCAAGTTAGTGTGCCAAATGGGTTGGGGGTGGTGAGGAGGTGGGGGGGGGGGGGGGGGGGGGGGGGGGGGTCTGCTTCTACCAGGTTTTCTGCCGCCATGTAGAGGACGATACCAAGCGGTTACCCTTTGTGTTGCAAGTAAACCCCTTTGTACTCTGTTCGTATAAGAGCTTCATCACCACCATAATGCTTCTGAATATTTCATAATGAAGGGGAATTTCAGCAATTCATAGTTTAGCTAATTATCAATGTAATTGCCAATATTCTGGAATAGACTGATTTCTAAACCACTACAGCATGGAATCCAGGTGTGCTTTCAGAATATTACGCTTATAGAACGAAAGTGTGGAAGTTGGGGATATATCAGATAATTTGAAGCGAACGTTGGAATGTTATTTCATTGATTTGTGCTCAAATATCGTGAAAATCACTGGATAGTCATCAGTGAAACGCAGGATTCCGGTTTGCCGATAACATCAAAAGGATACATGCATGTCAAATTGCGTTACCTCTTCCTAACATTATTCAATCAGAAACGAATATACCACAGAGTTTACCCAAAAAGACACCCCATTTGACGATTTTCGATTGCGAGACCCGTTTTTGACTACAAAAATATACATCGGTTCGAGCGCGACAAAGTTTAGTCGCAGACATTTTGCAATCGACAAATTATAATGCAGAAACTGACCAAAGTCGCTAAACGCTTGGCATGGGACATACCTGCTCCCATGCTTACCTCCAGTCTCCACAGTCGTTTCCAAGCTAACACCTGTCTTAGCTGATGCTGGTCTCAACTCTCCAAGTCAGCCTGTGAAAGGACCACCTGTCTCAATGTGCCTGTGCTACGGGACCTGGTTCTCTAGCAGCATTGGCAACATGTGAGTGAATGAGCTCACCTGAGCAGACCTCCAGCCAGAAGAGCAGGTGATAGATAGCCATTACACACGACGCGCTTTTTTCAATTCTCATTTGAATATCCACATTCGTAGCCGTGCACGCGTCCGCGAATTTAAAACATGTGACTCGAACATGCGTACTTGTAGATAATATCAGATGCCTGATAAGATCATATTTGATTGCTTGAGACCTGCACCAGCCATCGATTTCATTAACATTTCGTCGAATTATTAATAATTAAGGATTTTAGTTAATCGGTGTGCTCTTGCGAAGGGCATCCAGTTTACGGTAAATTTTCCGATGAAAATCAATGATCATGTTTCTTAACCGACATATTTTAAATGCACTCATTTTGTTTAGCAAAAATAAGCGATGGACATTTTAATGTGAAAAATGACTCGACGTGTAGTAAGTAGTATACCAAAATACCGGTATGTCAGGGTTGATACGATTGGGGTCACTGCCCACTATGCCTCTAGCCATTATCCTTTACTAACTAACGCTACAAAAGCTGCAGTAAAAATTCACACCCAGACACTGCACCCGCTTACTGTGTGTACCATTCAATAAATAATCGTAGTATCATCTTTATCTTCTAACCGAACCTTAATTCAATTACACCTTTCCTGACAAGTAACATTTCCTTGCGCGTGAATTCGTTTAATTTTATATCATTTTAAACCACTTTGACTGTCTTTTGCAGAAAACCAAAGACAGTGACATTTTCAGCAGCATAGCAGATACTGGCACCGTCTAATCAATTATAGTTAGATCAGTCTAACGGTAAAATAGTGCCTCACTAACTTGCTAATGAGTAGCTTGCTAGCACTTTTGGACGGTGCCAACAGAACCGCTCCAATTTGCGCTATCTATCGTGAATTGCTATCTCTAAACATCACTTCAAAGAATGCCTAGCGCCTTTACTAGCAATATACTGTAACACCTAGGTCTACACTCGACCGTTAGTCATAAAATAGATATGGATGACATTAACAATCAATTTCGTGCTGCAAGTTGATGACTCAATGTTGACAGAATAATGTGAACCTGGTGATTGAAAGTACGGACACGTCGAAGTAGGGATTGGATGTTCTATTACTGATACGGCTAGCTCGTTTCGGATAGTATTGTTACATGATTCTAATTCAACATGGGGATGATTGCACCCCGAGCCTGTCTTTCGTATCTATGTTATCACCGTCATGAAAAGTAATGATTCTCGTGACAATCTTCTGAAAATCTCGTGACAGGTTGAACCATCTGTTGCGAACGCGGGCGGTCACTTGCATGCTTGCTTATTAGCGTGATAGCAGGAACGCGAATGAGGTGAATTAGTTGGGTGCAGCAACGCTCACCACGTTCAGTCCAGTCTGGCTAACTATTTTATTACGACGTGCTAAGGTATGTCGGATCTCTCGACCTCTCCAGTTTATATACGTACATACGATCTCTCGTGATTCCGGGAAATATAATCATCAATAGCTACTCACAGATATTATCTCCGTCGTCCTCTTCTCGGGCCACTGTGCTCTTGGCACAAGCGTCCTGGTTTTGTTTGTGGCTGTACTTTGGTACAATCTGGTCCCATCGGCTAGGCCAGGCGCCCGGCTAGCTGGCTTGCCCCCTTTGGCGGCGAGGGGGAAGGGGACAAGGCTCAAGAAAAGAATGCCGTCTACGTTTGGTCTGCGAGTGCCGGTGCCGGTGTTCTGATCGTCTTTCACAATTATCTCCTCCAATAATAAATCATTAACTCCGTATCTTTCAAGGCAGGGGAATGGACGCTGTTGTTGGTTGACTTTATGTTGACAAAATTGATAAGAATGCAATTTTCTGTTGCACAATATGGATTTGGATATTGCAACGGTATTTCATTTATCATAATATCTAGCTCCAGATATGTAGTTGAGCTTGTGGACATGTTTTATTCTTGAGTAGATAGCCATTGCCAGCTCCAGCTTCGATGCCTAACAAAATGCCAACGCAAAAATCCGCTGAGTATCTTGATCTCAGGCTGGCCATCTTAGTAGACGTTTCTGGGAAGAGGTGCACGGGTTGCCAGGTGAACGGGTATCCCGACATTGATTAGATAAGATTAATCGAGAAGAGTGTTGACAACGTGCTGGGCTTATCGATATTCATTGCTATTTAGTAATTGATTCACGAAACCTTCCAACTGTCATAATCTATTCGATCGGGTATAGATTCCAGGGGTGATAATATAAATTGGCAATCACTATCAGTAATCACTAAAAGTAAAGCAGCCCTCAAGCAAAATGTGAAAAGGTGGCAAAGCTATTACAACTCCTAGCACCAAAAGAAAATTGATGTGTTTTAGGAGAACATTTTATTTGAGTATACTTGACATGCATAATGATAATCAAGCCATTTTATGCGTGCATTACCAGCGAATGTTAACAAATTTCCGATTGGAATACTCGAGTATACCAACTTCAAAGTTAGTAGAAAACTTTAAATTTAACAAAAAGCAAGCAAATGCTATTCAAAGTTTACATAAGCTTTTTCGACTCATAAACAGCCGAGTTAGAGTTTTTAGATGCGTAATGTAAACCCTTACATTACGCATGTGCTGGCTATGTGCCTTAACTTTTCAAACTCCCGTCGCGAAAAGTTAAATGACAGAAGTAACGAAATGTTCTCAAAGAAATCGAAAAATATCTGTGTGCATTGCACAGGTGATCACTTACAAGTAACAAGGGACAAGCAATCAGAAGGCTATTGCAATAGAAGAAGCCTTAGATGTCGATATTTTTGTCTTGAAAGCTACTCGATGAAATCATTAATGGTGTCGGAAGAAGACTCGCACGTTCACTGGGTGGTGTGCAGAGGGGTAAACAACAACAAAATAGGAAAATCTCAACCGATATTTTTCACTTCAAACTTGTAAAACAGCAGAAAATATGTCTTGATGCTTGTATGAGTAATTAAACGCTAAACTGTCAAGACATATTTGATGGATGCTTAAACTGGGTAAAAAAACATTAAAAATAAAAAGTACTCATTTCAATTGTCATGTTCAGGAAATATGGAGAAAAGTCAAAATACACAATCTTTGAAAGTCTAAAGAGAAGCGCATTAAACTCGGTGTTCTTTAAACTCTGAATAATAAATCGTCAAAGCACAATTGTATGGGACTTGAGCCATTCTTACAGAATGAAATCGCAGTTTCGTTGCACAATTTCGCAACGAAGTTAAAATATTTGTTTTTTGCCTCGACAGATTATTTTTAATCTGACGGATAAAAATCAAATTTGCAAAGTGCACACGCGAAAGAATTGTTTTACCTTATTTTCGTCGACAAAATATTGCAACTATACTAATAATTTCAATTAGAACCAGGACACATAATCGCAATGCCGCAATGGGATTTATACCCACGCACTCCAGTGGTAGAACGCAAAAATGATTGATACGAACTTCCAATGACATAAAGACAAATGATGATTATGTGCGTGCAAGCACGTGATGATTTCGCCGATCGAACGGACATATCAACACAATTGATTTGATGACGGCAATTTTCAGGAAGTCGAGACAATTCCGCGTAGCTATTATAACAACGATTTCTTGAGCAGATGGCTTTTTTCGGCTCACCAGTGACCGGCGTGGAAAGAGTTATTATGCCTGGATGATGTCAATCATACCCAATCTATCCGTTTCTAAATTCCATTCAACAATACGTTACATATTCTGGCAATTTCTGGATGATTTAACAGTTTGACGAGATCGGTCAGATCGGGGCCGTTTAAGCAGATTGTACAGCAATCAGAACGGTTTAAAGCTTAGAAGCGTCGTCAAAAGTGACGAATGATCAGGACTCGAGAGATTGAGAAGTGAATGCAGCTCGACAAGATGTGAGAAGCGCTAGGCATAGCAGGTCCTTGAAAATGACAGACCCTACTTAAAAATCAGAAATATCAAGAAGAAAAACTGCACTGGTTTTGTATATAGTAACTAACACTCGCCAACAACTTGTCTCCGCAAAAACTAATGATAGAAAATGTATAAAAATAGAACAAGACAAGTACAAAAAAAAATTAAATCTAAAAATGATTGAGCTTGATTGCTTAGCAATAGGTGATAAAAAGTAGTGCTTTTTGAGTTGTATTGGTCGTCTTAGGAGAGTGAGTGCCTTTGGCAGCGGCATTTCGAAGAATCTGTGTTGATGCCCTCAGTGACCAAAGAACGCTTCCAGAGAACGACCAAGGTGGTTGTCAATTCTCCGAACCTACGGCAGACCTTGGGGAATGCTAGCTCATGCTTTGCTGCTTTCTCAGAAATATGCCTATCGCTCGAGCATCAACCTTTTTCTCTATCGTCATTTAAATCATCTCGCGGATGGAGGGAGACGGAGCAATATAGTTGTAAGAAAAGATGGACAATAGATATTGGTGGTCCAAATCCTAAAAAATGAAGAAATAAATAGAAATAAAAAAGAGGACGCAAATCGATTGTCATCTTTTCAGAAGAGCGTGCGGCAAAATGTGTGCTAGTGGTATTAATTTAATCGTCTTCGATAGCCTGACACGATCGCTGCGATGCCCGATAATTGCCGGGGAATTTTAAGTTGGAAGAAAATAATTGTCTCCGTGCAATTAGCGAACGGCACACGATGCGCACACATGGCGCAAAAGTCGCACAGTTCTGGAAGAGATTGAATAAAATTCGTGAATTTCCACCAGAGATAAGACTCTAACAACAGATCGCTTTTTATAACCATTTTTTCCAAATAAGAAATTAAAGGCGTGCCGTTCAACGCAATTATTCTGGTGATTTAACACTTGAGATTAAACTGCTTTGTTTAACGACGCACTGTTAAGACAGCTGGCATCATGGCGTCAATGAATAAGTTAATAATGATGGTGATGAAACTAACCTAGCCTAGAAGGGAGCAGAGAAAACCCGGTGCAGAAGAGCGAGATCACAGAAATAAGAGAGTAAAAACTTGAACCAGAAATTCGGAATATTTGGTCAAATTTCGTCAAAGCTTCGTATTCGCAGAGTCCGTGATGTCCCTTGATTGAAATTTCACGTGAACAAACTCAATGAAAGTTGCTTTCTTGATATTTACATTAAATTATGTGACATTTGATTTGTGTCCGACAGAATTCCGCCACTACGTGTTCATCGCGAGGCAAAATGTGTTCAACAATTTGTAGAAACCTCGTGAAAATCTGTGGGTATTTAACGGCACGTACAATTGTTCGAAGACATTCGGTGATTTAGAGCCATCGAACTGAGAAAGTATATTTATAAAATCGATACCAATGCAACGTGTATTCAGTAATGATTCAGTTAAAAAGCGAACTTCCTGTCATTGTTTAATTGACATACGTCGCCTGTACCCAACAATATTGATTAATTAACATTGAATGGTAGGTGAAGGAAATTATGACGAATAATTAAATAATACAAATATTGAATAATATTGATATAACTGGGTGAACTAATGCTGTTGTTTGGAAGCTTATTTTCTTGCGAAACTAACGCAACTTAGGACAACTTAAGGTCACCTGTATCGAATTTGGATCGTTTTACATTCGACTAGCTTTTTATCCATCCCTAAATCTTGTACAAACTTTTCCCGAAAAAATTCAATTAAGCACAATAAAAATTGCGAAGATTGTCTTAAATCTGAATAAGACCCAGGTTTTGATTTCTATCCAGATTTCGACAATCTAACGCAACTCCAAAACTCGAAGTATTTAAACATCTTCTAACAATCGCAAAGATGCAGGATGCCAGATCCCTTGACCCTAACTTAAGCATGCAATGCCTTTTTAGTATATGTTCATTGTACAAAAGAAATTGCTTGCAAGATTATTCATTAGTAACACGAGTTGAATCACTTTTGCAAGCAAAAATCATTTGAGAACAACTAACGACACTAACGAACTTCGCGCCAATCATGCTCAACGGAAGTTGACATTTCGTTGGAACTGAAACCGGATGTCGGCTTCGCGTCGCGATCTCTTCGATGATAGTAACAGAAAGATCAGGAAAATCACTGGACCAAACCAACACGTATAGAGACAGATTTGTTTGCCCAAAAGCAGCAGGGGAAGTTGATATATTAGACCAGATTTGTATTCATGAAAAGCATGCAAACAAACAAACAAACAAAAGAAAAACATTGTATTCAAATCTTTGACACTAACACCTGGAAAAAAAGTGTCACCTCTTTCGAGTGCCATGCAGGTTACAAAACACTTGTTTTTTCTGAGGGTTACCAAAGTTAAAGCGCAATCAATACAATGGATTCACAGGTTAGCAGTGAATGAATGAAAATTATCCCCCCCCCCTCCCTTCCTCACCCACCCACCCGCCTATGGACCGGTTGCGTATAAGAAACGTGGAGTTGGAAAGCTACGGTTTCAGCCTAGCTAGGGAGTATCCGTAGGAGAGGTCAACTACCAAACCAAAAACCGAGGGCTGTAAAAACAAATCAAATCAAATTTGTGGTTATTGTGCAGATTATTGGTAAATATATTATGAGTCACAAAAAGTAAACTGTACACTCTTGGAACATACATTCCTTAAAAAAAGTCCTCAATAACTGTGTAAATTTAACACATCAGCGACCTTCACTTCGACGATCAAACATTTTTTCAATGCGAGTGAAAGACTACTTGTCTCGTCCAATATGGCGGCTTATTGTGGAGTTATAAACTCTCTTCTTGTCGGTTGTCTTAAAGGGAAAGACACGCCAACACATACAATCTACAGCCATGCATGCATCCATATTTATGTGCCAACTGTCTGGCTTGCTGACATCACTGATTCGCGCTGGCAGACACCGAACATGCCACTTTCAGCTTGGAAACTTCCGTGGCAAACAAATGAGAATGAAACATGTCGTTCTAATCACTTGAATATTTGATTAAGTCAACAGAGAAACAAGCAAAATGCAGTTTGAATAATTGAAGATGCGCTGCGCAGTGGTCTAAAGACAAGAATCGAACAGATCAATAATAAATTACAGATCAGTTACCATTCAACGGACATTAAACGCAAGATTTACACACGAATTATCCACGGAATTTGAGTAAGGGTAGAAAAATTTTATCGCGAGCACAACAGACTATAGTTAGTTGCTACAAAAACTTGCCCGAAGGTCGGATGACAATGGTAATTTCCCACGCTGTCGCAGTCCATAGCCAGAGTAAACCCCAATAATAAGAGATACATCCATTCGAATAATGTACTTTCAAGTTTTAGATGACAAATCGAAATCATCTAAGATTATACCTATTTGCCTTACGTAACTAAACGCATGTTGAACCGCATAAAGCATCACGAGAAAACGGATTTTAAGAGAACATCATCATAATGTTGTTCCCGCGTCTCCGTTTTTGTCTGGAAAATGGATTTGCGCTAGATTTGCGCAGTTACGCGCTATGCTATAAGTATTGCATGTGCGGAGTCGCGGTTGTGCAACGGTAGCTTTATGCTCCGACATGAGCAAGTAAATGCTACACCTGGGATTAATTCAGCAATCATCATCCCATGCGTTCCAATGGTATTATGTTCCAGTCGAAATTCGTCGAGCTATGTTTTACTTTTAGTGAATGCTCGTCACCGGCATTTTGACTGAACAATTTCGTCATCAAATTCATCATATATCATTTTAATGCGTCGCTTGCTGCCTATTGTTAAATTTGATCGGAACAAGACCATAGAGCTGCAGAACACAATCATTCTCTCTATTTATATATGCTAAAAAATATCTCGACCCAAGATAAAAAAAAGGAAAAACCAGTCTGCTTTAAAAATGGTCAACAAGTATCGATATTTCTATCGGCAGGAAGTAGAACTAATTGGATGGGGGGACGTGTCCTACTGGCTTTTGGAAAGTAATATGTTTGAGTCAACCACCATCTCTGATAAAACCTTATTATTTATTTTAGCTGGATGCTACAGACCATTGACAGTAAGAGTCATCGGTATTCTGCAGTTGACGTTAAAAAATGTATGACAATTCTGTTCGCATGATGATATCAGTATGGTTCAAAATTCGAACGTTAAAATCCCTAGTAGAGTCTATAAGTGTCCCCATCGGTGGCGAGAGATGACTTCCTAGTTGTTGCTTATACCTTATACTAAAGCTTTTTACCTCAACGTTTGTAAATATGATCTTTGCCAGAAAAATTACTTATTTGCAACAGCAGCTCCGCCGTGTACCAAATTTAAAAACTTCCTAGATATTTTGATGAAATCTTAATTAAATTGTAAACACTTGCAATGCGCGGGGTATTTTATTATTTATTTTTGGCATCAATTTTTGAGACGGTTATATAGTGTTCATAATAATAAAATACCTAAATATTTTATTTTATTGATATTGTCTTGGAATTCGCGACTCGCTTTTGATAGGAAAATAGCATCAAGAAAAAGAGTTCTTGTATCGAATCAAGATGTGGAATCAACAACAAAGGTACGTTACAAAGTTTACAATATTGTTTAGTACTTGAAATATATGCGTGCCTTGTACAAAGTGGATGCAAAAGTAGTAAGGGCGAGTCGCGAAGCTGCGACGAATTACCTTAAACAAAAATATCCCCACATTCAACCCCGTTTTTGCAAAAATCTGCTAAATTTTGCGACCACCGTCCAACGTATGGCTAAACTTTGGTATTTGCTTCTTACTCTCTCGGTACAAAAAAAAATATGTTGCCCTTGGAAATAGGGACCATGCGAATAAATACGAAGTCGCGATCGTTTTTAATTTCTGGACATACTTATCTTATTTATTAGATGACATGTGGCACCAATTAGCTCCTGAGACCAAATATTTAGAAAATAACTCAGAATCCAAGGTGACAAGAGACAATTATCTCAAAATCCCATAATTGAAATTCGAAGCATGCAAATAATTACGTCACCTATAATAACACGAATTGATTTTAGTAAGTTCAGTCTTGGCCCAATGATCTTACTTCCGGGGCCATTTACAGTAACTTTGGCGGGAGGTAGCGCGCTACCCTTACCCATGAATGGTATAAGCACCGAGTTTATAGGTATAGTTAGAGAGCCAGCGCTTATGTTAAACTGTCCTCATAAAAAATGACCGCCAAATGACTACTACACCACCAACAATGGAGGAGTCATCGTCGTTTCTAGTGTTAACATTTTTTTTCTCTGACAGATTACTTTACGCTTAATTATTGATATTTATTAATACTAACCTCAACGATAACTATACCTACATTTATTGATATTTTGAGTCATTATTTAATTGTAGAGGTAACGTACGGCCGCAAGCGCCATCGAGTGGCACCTTACCGTTACCACGTGTTGCCGGTTAGTTTTCTCTGTAGCAATTTTAACTCTATCGCTGTTCTACTGGCTAAACCAATAAACTCAATGGTATGAGTAGATATGTAGCAGGACACTAACCCATGAACCCTAACTCATCAGCACTGGTTTCTTTTCTGCAATTCCCCGCGTCCCAGCAAAATGTCAAAAGAAAGGAAATAACAATAGCGAATACAGTATTCATGGCAATAATGAAAACCATTTGTGTATCACATGCAAATTGCAGTAATTTGCATCGCTCTTCTCTGGTGTCATACTCAAATAATTAAGAGATTCAACTACTTTGTCTTTCCATCCCATTGGTCATAATTCGATATCTGAGGAGTTTGCGGGAGAGTATTATTCAGCTTCTCAAGGTGGAACAGACCGAAGAATAAGATGCAGGCTGGAGCCGTCATTACCTCTTGCTGGTAGTGATTCATTTAGCACCACCTTACTTAACAGTAACACTGTCAGGTGATTACGCAAGCAACCAGTCCCACTCTCCCCACCTGAAAGCAGGTATTCGATGTGTCTTACCTTTCTTACTGTCAGCCGTATGCACGTCTACAAACTGCCTTGCCTTCCTTCTAATTCCTACCTACATATTAATTCATTCGTTCCTCAAAAACGAGGTATGTGCTCTAGCGGAAATCAAAATTTCTAAAAGATTTCCTAGATCAGTTCAAAGAAACGGTAATCACGTTCAACAACATAAATTTAGTTTGATGGCCCAAAAATAAATCAGGTCACAGTTGAAATGATTGCAAATGGTTTTATATCATCGTACATCAAAATGCACTGTCGTCAGCATCACCTGATCATGAAACTTTGAAACGTGAATGCCGCCAGGTATCATTTAAACCATTGAATATGCGTGAAATTTCTTTAAATTAATTGAAATTGATCGAGTTTGACTCTGTGCTTTACTATGGCAACGACATGGCGGTGACAGCGGGATAAATTTGTTTGATTACCGACGTTTAACGACGGCGTGATGACTGTCGATAATAATAGGTAACTCTGTGCAAGTCTCCGCAAACGAGCCAATGCCATTAATTAGTTTCAATGCTAGCTCACAATTTTATTGGTCTTGATAGACACAATGAAAGTCAATTAGGACCGCGATAAACTAACATTTAATATTTATGTATAACGACGCATCGTATGCTTGGTAGGACAGCACGTCTATACCGCATCGACGTCTGAAATTGATTATTTATGCCTGAAGGAGGTAACTGTTCACACCGAACTTCCTGCAGTCGATCGATTTGACGTTAATTCCTAAGAAACTGTCATTAAAAACAATAATCTCAGTCAATTGACCATCTGAATTGACAAGTTTTTAAGATATTTTGATCCTAATGCACGGGTCTATATTAATTACCTATTTTCCACCAAAGTGAACCAATATATAGTCTGGAGTTCTAAAAAACAATCACCAAGTTGCTTTAGAGTGTGCTAAGCTAGGGCGTATTGCTATCATACTTCAAAGACTACTAATTAAACAAGAGTACCTAATTTTGTTTACTGTCACAAGTATGACAGCATTTTAAAGACTTAAATTCATGAATAACGCTGAACAATCTGAATATCTGTTTAGTATTAGACCGCTCTCTTGGGGGAGTGGAGTGGGGTCAAATACTTCTTGCCCCCTCGTGGACGCCTGTGGTCACACAATACACGTATCCATGACTACTGCTACAATCCTAGAGACTGTATGCCTGTCACAGCGATAGTGGGTGGATGCGCGAGGCGATGGGTGGTTGTGGGTGGCGGGGGATGGTGTGGAGGGGAACTTCACACTGGATCAATGGCTAAGACATGTACAGCCGTCAAAGGGTAGCCCCTCTGCCCGCGGGACCACGCGCAGATCGCTACTCTCGGCTATTGTACATTAACAGATATATCGCGAATCAAATATGAATGGATGAGACGAGGAAGTGGAGTAGAGGAAGTTGTAGTTTGCGAGTGTGAGTTTGTTTGCTGCTCTTTCAGTTTTATAATAGCTTAGAAAAGATCGTATTATTACAGATCCTAGGGTATATGTTGACAATACTTGGCGAATAACGAGTTGCTCCATAAACTACGGACTTCTAGGTACCAAAGGTTATTATACTAAATCGCAGATTTTGGGTTATTTAACACCGAATTCAGCACTGGGAAAGGGAAGACAGTCGTAACGAATCGTCGAGGTGTTGAAAATTGCAAAAATGTAGTTCAAATAAATATTAGGGTCAATTTTCGAGGAGTGTTTTGATTCTCATTCGTTTCCTATTGATGATGTTTTAAACACCTGATGCATGCATGGCTAATGATTTGAGTACCTAATGACCGAACTGATTTCCTACAAAAATGAAGTGCATGCCAAGCGCTAGTCGCGAAGCATCATTTGCAAACGTCGCAAATATGCCCAGAGACTACGAGTTTGGTTTGGTTTGTATGGTTGGGTTAGCCTAGCCGCTTGCCGTTCAGCTAGAAGGTTAGGACTCCCCAGCAAGGGGAAAGGGGTGAGGAGTGCGGAGGGGAGTCATGCATTCCATCAGTAGCTGGCCAGGCCACCCCCTCTCCAGCAAAGCACCGACCATGCGCTCCCCGCAACCCGTCCCTCGCCCTGGCCCCCTCCCCCGCCCACCAAAACTACGGGCTTCCCTTGCCCCTACTGGCGAAACGAAAAGAAAATACGTACGCAGAGGGATTCTCGGGCTCATGCCAAAATTCTATTCATAGCCTTGGGTACAACAAATTTCAAGACTAGATTTACTAGCAGCATGCTGTTGAAAATCCTGTTTCCCCACTTGACTTTCCACCCCACTCATGTGCCTAACAGTGATAACATTCATTACGAACATAACATATAATATATTCATTTTATACTATTTTTAATAATATTTGTAAACAAACTTACTTTTCGTTGGAGAGATTCCTTGGCCCTTCCGTCGTGGCATATTATATGGTTATGACGTCAGCGTGACGTTCTGATGTTGATTGCTATCAGGATAGTACATCTAGTCGCTGGCTTCAGCGACGGCACGTGAAAGGTTCGATGGACCAGAACCACCACCACCACCACCGTATTTATGCATACTGAACTCTTCGCATTGTAACTGCACTGTCCAATTTAACTGCAAGCACTAGTACTTTATCAACACCCGAGTTTATTTCCATCTCCGCTGTCAGAAATAGGTTTCTTCAACTTCATATTGAGAGGGGTTCCCCAAAGGAATCTCCTAAACTCTTCTCCACAGGTTAAAATGTTCAAAAAATCCTTAATCACAACAAAGTTTGCTTGACAATTTATAAATATGTAATATCTCACACGTTGACACACTTTGATATTTCTTCAATTTCACGCTAAGTTGCCTTTAAAAAATAACTTGCCACTCGAAATAAGTTGAAACAAACGTGTAAGCTAAATTAGAATAATAATAGTTACAAATAGTCTTCTGTATACAATCTTGTTCACACTCTCAAACGACAAACTCCTAGTCCACGCCACCACGCACATCCAACTAATCAAAACTCGTTCCTATCCGAAGTCTCGACATCGAGGAAACTCGCTTCCCCTCTCACCATGCCCTGCGTACAAGTCACAATGCCCTCCCTCTTTGAACCACCTCCACTCTGCGCTCGATCGGCTGGCGCGCAGTGCACTACACTCTTGTCTTCAGATTCACCGAGCGGCGGCGATCGGGCGCCGGCATTCAGAATCACAGAGTCGGCCTTCACAATCCTGACGTCATAGATTTCTCATCCTGCCTGCCGAGCAGATATTTGACACCTCAGCCGCCACCGCCTCAACCGGCTGACAAACATGTTTAGAAGCAGCTTTGGTTGTTTGCGCTATCTCTCGTTTAAGAAAGTAACTGCTAAGACTTTTGATTGTTGATAGCATTGACTGTTAGCGGACCAGCTATTATCCACGAATGTTTAATAAATCAGTTTTGCTGATTTGTGATTGACGTTAGTGGGGCTTTGCTATTCGCAAATGTGCGAGAGTTACTTTGTTGTGGTACACTAGGCTAGAGCTTCATAACGCAATTTGAGTTTCGATGTAGATGAGCGTATTTTATTTTGTTCTCTACTTATTTTCTGTCGGTACTTTCTGTTCATTGAATGATCGTTCAAAACGTCATTCAAATTTGATTTGATGAAATCTTAGACGTGAAGAGTAGAGAAAGCAGATTGTATTCGAAATATCACTGGTACGCTTTACTCCAGCACTCCTGTCTTCAGATTCAACTAGGTATTGCAGATCAGGCACACAGAGTTTAAGATAAGAAATGCAGATTTTTTAATTTTCGAACGATTGATTCCTGGTGTTGAACGACGTACTGTTTTGACAACTGGCCTTGTGGCACTGGTGTCAAGGCGTCGATTAATTAGTGGATGATGATGAGGATGATGGCGAGCCTAACCTAGCCTAGAAGGGAGGGTGGGGGGACCCGGTGCCGGCACGCAGCCTACTCCTGTCGAAGAGCATCAAGGGGACCACCGACTTGACGTCCCCTCCGAAGGACGGTTCAACTCAAACAGCAGATTTCCTCAACAACTCCATGCTGTCAAGAGGTTGGTAAGCAAGCCGACCGAACGGTTTGTCGTGTTGGAAACACCGGTTCTCGTTAGATCACCGAAGTTAAGCAACACTGCGCTGAGTCAGGTATTGAATGAGTGACCATTATACACATGACCAGTTCTGTTCGGGAGAGAGGTTGGAGGGATGAAAGTTAGTACAGCAACTTCATTCGCCTTGCTTATCAACCTCTCGACAGCATGGATTTGTGGAGGAATCCTGCTGTTCGAGTTGTACCGTCCTTCGGAAGGGACGTGAAGCCGGTGGTCCCCTTGGTGCTCTTCGACAGGAGTAGGCTACGTGCCGGCATCAGGTTTCCCCTCCTCCCTTCTAGGCTAGGTTAGGTTCATCATCATCATCATCCACTCATTCACCGACGCCATTAGACCAGTGCCGCAGGGCCAGTTGTCAAAACAGTGCGTCGTAAAACACCACAAATAATCATAATAATAATAGTAAGCAAGCCGAATGAAGTTGCTGTACTAACTAGTATACCTCCAACCTCTCTCCCGAATAGAACCGGTCATGTGTATGACGGTCACCCATCCAATACCTGACTCAGCACAGTGTTGTTTAACTTCGGTGATCTCACGAGAACGGGTGTTTCTAACACGGCAAACCGTTCGGTCCCAAGTGACTTACTTGGGCCAGTGAAATTGGAGATTTCTTCTCACTCGCTTCGCTCGCTCTAAACGCATACAGATAAACCGAGATATTATTTTATTGAAATAGTAATCAAATAGACTGGCAATGTTTTTTAAGGGAAAATATCCCTAACTTGTTGAAAATCTGTCTCAAACTTCATAGACACATCAAAGCTGTGTTTTACAATGCTTGTGATACTTGTTAGTATTTTCTCTGCTTGAATAATCAGCTTTTTGAGGAAAAATGAAGAAACAGACAAAAATGTGCCGATAAAAACAGATCGTACCACTGAAGCTATAAATCAAGTAAACGCTGCAGACAAAAGATTACACTTTGTTAGATCAATTTATTTTCAAAATTGTGTTTAGTTTCTTTCCTACGTTGTCCTGAACTGAGTCAAAACGAGTTCTTGGGGAGCTCTTTTCAAACAACATATTACTACTTTTCTTTAACTTACCCGATTTTTAGCTTCGTAATTTAAGCAGCACAGCCTTAAGAAAGCGTTGCAAAAATTGGTCAAAAATCGATATCAAAAATGTAACTACATCCAATTCAAATTCAACACAAACAAGAATTTATTCTACAAGTGATGAATGCAATACAATTGAGTCAGATTCAGAGTAAATGACAGGTGAATGGGTCGTCTCCAAATTAGCATGAAGGGGACTTAGGGGAGAATCTTGATAGGGCACTAGGAAGGGGCGTAGGTCGGCACGCAAAGCAAGTTAGCATGTCACAGGTGTTTGTCTGAATGAGTGCAGTGGCCACCCTATTTGTTGGCTCAATTACCAAATCTAGTTTCGTTTAGTGCTTCCCACCCCCTACGAATTCCATGAATGTAATTTTGTCTCATAGATGACTCATTTATTTTATATCAAATAGGTGTTCAATATTTTTTTTAATGTAATAATTATAATCTTTAGTTAATTAGCATAAAGGCGTTTTTTCACAATTTAAATGCAATGCAATACATTTATAAAGTAAGTATCTACACATACTATACTGGCTAGTTGTTGTTGAAAAGTTCTTAATTCTATGCTATATAGATCTACATTAAGCTTAGGATAAAAAAAATCGAGTAGAAGAAATGAAATCGAGTTTGATCGTTCGGTATTATCAAATGTCACTTATGCATTGAATGTTGCACACAATCAAAAAGGCTTTTACGCCATTATGTCCTATTTTAATCACACATTACCGTGACCTATCTAGCCCCTTATCTCTTTCTTGAAGGATATTATCATTTGAAGAAATTAATCATTTTGTGATACAAAGTTGTGTATTTTTTAACGTAGCCAATCAATTTACTCACGCAGAGAACAGTTTGGCGAGTTGGAAACACCGGTTCTCATGAGATCACCGAAGTTAAGAAACACTGCGCTTGGATCAGGTATTGGATGGGTGACCATCATACACATGACCAGTTCTGTTCGGGAGAGAGATTGGAGGGATGAAAGTTAGTACAGCAATTTCATTCGCCTTGCTTATCAACCTCTCGACAGCATGGATTTGTGGAGGAGTCCTGTTGTTCGCGTTGTACCGTCCTTCGGAACGGACGTTAAGCCGGTGGTCCCCTTGGTGCTCTTCGACAGGAGTAGGCGACGTGCCGGCACCGAGTTTCCCCTCCTCCCTTGTAGGCTAGGTTAGATTCATTGTCATCCTCATCATCATCCACTCATTCACCGACGCCATCAGACCAGTGCCGCATGGCCAGATGTCAAAACAGTGCGTCGTTAAACACCATAAATAAATAAATAAATAAATAAATAATGCTCCCGCAGAGGTGAAAATATCATGCCTGCTAATCGGACACATTTCAAGTAATCAGTATAATATCCCCATCCCCATTGTTTTTTTGGCCAAATGATCATTTATAGATTCGTGCTGCGAGATCAACTCCTGGTGCGTTTCCGTTCTTATATTTTGAAATATCATTTTATTTTGACAACTCCTAGAGTGATATAACATGTAGACGTTACTTGTGTGTTTTTATTTGACTCTTCACTATCAAATTATATGACAGGTTTGAGTGCAGATATGTGCTACCGTTGAACGAAGCTAAGTTGAGTGAAGGCAGAAAAACAATAATTTATTTACAGGGCTTTTGGTTTTTCTGACGATTCCACTAAGGAGCTATAACCAGTAAGCGAAGAATGGAAGGAAAACTAGACTGGAAAAAATGTGCTACCGCACCGGGTACGAACCCGGGACATCCAGTCTAGCTCCCTTTCCAATAATTTATTTGTCCAATTCTTAAGTCGTGAGAACTTTACGAATAGAAGAGTAGAAATTTGATAGATATACGAATACGATACGATATAGTAGATACGAATAGAAAATGATATCTCAAGAGATTTTAAGAAAAACGACCGAAAAAAGTTATTTGTGAACAGAAACACAAAAGCTTAAAAAAAATGGACCTATATTATACGGTTGTGATAAAAATTATGTAAGATAATATATTATTTTAAAAGGACGTAATCAAACTTGTACAACCCTTTCAGTATTTATCGGTGAATAAGAGAGTTTGATGAAGACCTGAAGACTTGATTAACCTAATCTAGCTTGCAAGATAGAAGGAAAAAACCATGTGCCAGCACCTAGCTACTACTGTCGAAGAGCACCAAGTGGACCAAAAGCACTACCGCAATTTCGAAGGAATTACAACTCGAAATACTGGATTCCCCCACAAATCCAGGCCAATTCTATTCAAGCAATGCGAATAAAGATGGCGTACTAAATTTCATCCCTCCAACCTCTTTTCCAAACATGAAAATGGTCATGGTCATTGGTCATGTGTATAATGGTTACCCATCCAACACCTTACCCACCACAGTGTTGCCTAACTTCGGTAATTCGCGGGAATCGGTGTATCCATCACGCCAAACCGTTCGTTAATGGCTTTGGTGAATGAGTGGATAGTGATAAGGATGATGGACCTAAAAGGTAGGATGGATACACCAAATCCCTGGTCGAAAATCAATGAGGTTGACAAAAAAGGTCAGTGAAGTTGTATAGTTTATACTTACTTCATGTTTTCTAGTGCACGCAGTCGTATTGCTTTTTGCTTTTTCCATCTTTGAATTTCTCTCCAATCCAAATACATGAAAGGCTATGGCAGGGAAGGTGAGATTTTGGTTTAAATACGACTCCTGAAGCTGAGAAATAATTGTAGATACATTTTTAGTTTTCTTCTCCAACGTCGCTGCATTGAAATTTGGATCACTTCAATCTGGTCCGTAATTCAACCTGAGGCCCACACCAGAAGCTATTTAATTGTTTAGCATTTCATTGTTAAAAGCGTTCAACAAGTATTTTTAAAATAAAATGGCGTATTTTGAATGAGTAAATCCTTAAAAGACTCCAATAAAACCCATTCACCGCAAATATATGCAAAAGTAGGCTGAGTAAAGTCAATTATGGGGCAAAACACATACCCATGTACAAAATGAGGAACCTCCTTAAATCATAAATGGGCTATTCTGTTTGAAATTCGTATATTTAGATATTCTCAACATTTGCATTCCTACAAAGTTCTGCCAAAATCATCACACTAAAATAAAGAATGTCAGAAATTTGCACCGAACGGTTTGGCGTATTCGTAACATCGGTTCTTATCAAATCATCTAAGTTGAGCTACATTGTGCTGGGTCAAATCCTGGATGGGTGACCAACCTAAATATAACCATTTCTGTTTGGAAGAGAGGTTGGAGGGATAAAAGTTAGTACAGCAATTTTTTTCGCCTTGCTAATCAACCTCTCGACAGCATGGATTTGTGGAGGTTTCAGCTGATGTTCGCGTTGTACCGTCTTAAGGAAGAGACGTTAAGACCGAACGGTTTGGCGTGTTCGAAACACCGGTTCTCATGACAGCGCCGAAGTTAAGCAACTTTTCGCCGAGTCAGGTATTGGATGGGTGACCATTATACAAATGACCAGTTCTGTTCGGGAGAGAGGTTGAAAGGATGAAAGTTAGTACAGCAACTTCATATGCCTTGCTTATCAACCTCTCGGCAACATGGATTTGTGAAGGAATCCTGTTGTTCGCGTTGAACCGTCCTTTGGAAGGGATGTTAAGCCTGTGGTCCCCTATTGTGCTCTTTGACAGGAGTAGGCTACGTGCTGGCACCTAATTTCCCCTCCTCCATTCTAGGCTAGGTTAGGTTCATCGTCATCCACTCATTTACCGACACCATTAGGTCTGTCGCAAGGCCCATGGTAAAAACAGTGCGTCGTTAAACCCCATGTATCAACCCTCAATTCATGCCACTTTTGGAAACCGCGTTTAATTTTAAGACCGACAAATTCTTGAGTCCCCCAAATTAGCTTTTTCTTAAACCCCCTCTCAGCCACTATCTACCTAACTACCAAATAAAAATCGGATATGGATCTTAAAAATCACAGACACCATATTCTTCTTCGACAGTCTCGAGCAATCAGAACCTAAAACATAACTTTTCCCACAACTCCAGGGAGTGAATAATTACATTTCTTATGACGTCGCCTTGTTTTGGAAACAGTAGATTTTTTCTCGGGTATTGTTACCTTGACAAAGCAGGCTGGACTGTTAAGCATATCTGATTAAAATGTGGCGCCGTTCATACAGCATTATACAGTCGCAGTACAGTTGCACTAAAGGATCCCAATTAAGTCATTTCCCCATGTCAAAGAAATGTACCAAGAAGGGGAAATAATGAAGAGACACTTCATATTTTACAGCTCAGGAATGACCTGATAGAGTATGGGTTTGTCTGAAATGTACCCATTCTTTTAAAAGTCTTGGTTTAAAATCTAAATTTGTTTACTTAGCAGATTTTCTTTCAAAATATTTGCCACCTTTCTTTTTTTACTCCTTTCAAATTTTAGAACCACATGGTATTTGGGTACGAAATTCTTCGAGAAACTCCCTTGCACGACACAAGCTTTTCTAAAAGCTTATTCAAGATGTCTGACGAAACAACAAAATTTAAGGTGATTTAAGTTGGTCATTCCATATCTATAGACATTGTATTTTAATACCTATCGAGTTCAATTTTTAAAATGTTTATATCTTATATACAGCCGACGCAATTTGAGAAATAAAATGGGCGTACGCTTACCGGATTGGGGTGCTGAATCGCCGATTCCAGGCCGTACCGAGCGGCTAAAACAAACATGACCAAAAAAGAAATTTTTCGGTCACAATTGCACCAAGTTTGGTCGATTTCTGAAAATCGACGATTAGCTTCCCAAATAAACGATTGATTTGACATTGAATGACTCAATGTGTAATTAATAGGAACATTCGCCACATTTTTATAGCACAGAGCCACAGAAAATGTAAGTGAAATAGTCATGGAAATGTTCTTCGTTATCACAGCTAACCTATCCCCACCCCTGAAAATAATCACGTGCTAATGTGACAGTACGTAGAGCGATCTACCTCATATCCTACCTTCCCACAGTCTTTTCCTAGCCGGCAACGTGACAAGATCAACGGCAAGCTAAGTCCAGCAAACAGCTTTCAAAGAGTAGAACAATGCGAGGCGTCGGGAAGGATCCTACTAAGAAGCAAAATGTCTGTAAAAGTGGACCATCTAGCCCGAAAAATATGGGCTTTGTAGGACAAGGGCCATCGCGAACGCCGCCTCTAGGGCCAGCCGAGGGACCCATTCTAAGAGCAGCGTTGGACCGTGGGCTAGAACAACCACAGCCAGGTCCAGCATCGGCGCTTCGTCAATCATATCGCCCAGGACAACAACCATCTGGTTCGGAACCAGTACCACAACCACGGCCAGAACCAGGACCAGTGCCGCGACAAATGCGTGACCAAGGACCAGCGTTACAACCACAGCCTGGAGCAGCACCTACGCGACGAGTGCCGTCTGTTCCAGGACCAGCCCGTCAGCAACAGAGTAACCCAGGACCTGGACGTCGACCGCCATCTGGCCCAGGGCCGGTGCCACAACCGCCGATTGGCCCAGGGCCGGGACCAGAACCGCAACCACAACCACAGCCTGGGCCAGTACCAGCACCAAGACCACCGCGTGCCCTGCCCTTGGCCCTGCCCCAGCGCCAGTACCACAACCAACTTCCGAGCCAGAACCGGCGCTACAATAACCGCCTGGCCATGCATCAGCGCCAAGACAACCACCAGACCCAGAAACATCGTCACAACCACCGTCTGGCCTAGGACCTGCGACAGATCCACCGTCTGCCCCAGCACGTGAACGGGAACCAGTGCTAGGAAGGTAATG
Organism: Protonemura montana; assembly: GCA_947568835.1. Lineage (NCBI taxonomy): Eukaryota > Metazoa > Arthropoda > Insecta > Plecoptera > Nemouridae > Protonemura > Protonemura montana. The sequence continues at coordinate 4,038,667 of OX387604.1, read as the reverse complement.
GGCACCAGCGCGGGGGAGTTCTTGAATAGGTTCACTGGGATTTGCGCGATTCCTGGGGCAAGCGCCAAACTTGGGGCTGTTTGCAGGACCTGCATAGGGGTATCATGTAGATTAGCAAATTTCCGTAGAGTAGCGCACAGCTTAAAATTAGATGCATAGATAGACCAACTTTTAAACGAGATCTTAGTATACTGCGAATTTAAAAATCGACAATTTATATTAGTGAAGGAAAGCACTAGTAACTATTGTACGTAGGATAGACCACAAGAAAATAATTTAAAGCTTTTTTCCTTGACCTGCTTCTATGCTCATTGAATTTTTAAATATTTGTAAAAGAGTGTTTTTAAATGTAATAAACGCATAAAAAATAATAAGATTATTATTAAAATCTGTTGGACTGTCGCGTAACCTCAATATACCTTCCCCATATTTCTTAATATTCTTAAATCCGCAGTTGGTGGTTGTGGAAACGAGAAAGTGATTTACTATTTCCGGTATTTTTAACCATACAATTTAACCCCTGCTGCAGTAACAGCAGCAGTACCAATAAAACGTAATAATTACTTGCATTCAAGAACTTGAGATTCCACATGAGATGCGCATAGTAAGTAGCCTAGATTCTAGACTTTGATAACTCAGTCAAATTAAGGAAAAGTTTTAAAATGAGAAGTTCCTGCAATTGTTCATTTGGTGATATGATTTGACCTTTACATGTCATTATGAGGTGAGGTTTTGAAAGTAGCTACCAGTTTTTTTAGAGATTTTACTAAGAAGTTGTATTAAACAGTCAATATTTTGTTTGCTGTGGTAACTTTTCTTTTGCAAGCAGGCCTTCATTTAGGTGAGTCACTCAGTGAGAGCTGCTGTAATTTTCTACCTAGAGGGGAACAATTTGTTAGCATGGATAGTGCGTAGGTTTTCACAATTTCCTTCCTTTCCTCAAGTATCAAGCTAACAGACTGCGTTTAACACCAATGTTTTCGGCCGGAGAGGCTGGACTGGCAGTTTCTACTGTGGCTAACTTCCTTGCGGCAGGAAGCCTGCTTATTCCATCCTTGAATTGCTCTCCAATGCAAATAAATTGAAAGGCTATGGCAGGCTATGCGAGATTTTGGTTTAAATACGACTATTAAAGTTGAGAAATAATTGTAGATACATTTGAGTTTTCTTCTCCAACGTCGCCGTATGGAAATTTGAATCAACTCAATTTGATCCTTAACTCAACCCGTGGCCCACACCAGAAGCTATTTCTTTGTTTAGCATTTCATTGTTCAAAGCGTTCAACAAGCATTCTCAAAATAAAATGGCGTATTTTGAGTACCTAAGTACCTCCTTAAAATACTCCAATAAAAATCCATACATCGCAAATATATTCAAAAGTAGGCTGATGAAGGTCAATTTTGGGCCAAAATTCGCTTAACCCCCCACTCGCCTAATCTAAATCGGCCCAGTTTCTTTAAAATCACAGACATAATATTCTTCTTCGACAGTCTCAAGCAATCAAAACCTAAAACACAACTTTTCCTACAGCTGAAGGGAGTGAATAATTAAATCTCCTGTGACGTCGCCTTGTTTAGGAAACATTAGACATCTACTCAGATATTGTTACCTTGACAAAGCAGGCTGGAATGTTAAGCATATCTGATTAAAATGGGGCGCCGTTCATAGATAATTAGAGCTGCAGCCACAGTCACAGTTGCAGTTGCAGTTGCAGTTGCAGTTGCAATTGCAGTTGCAGTTGCAGTTGCAGTTGCAGTTACAGCTCATTTCGTTTCAACGACAGTATTTAAACTATCTGTTCATTGTCGACAGCCAAATAAACAATCAAACAATTTTACAAACAAACAAACAATCAAACAAAAAAGTTCAGCTGCAGTTGCAGTCATGTCGCACCATAGAACTGATATCAAATCCCCATGTCAAAGAAATGAGCCACAAAGAGACCAAAATCGAGACACTTTATTTTCTTAAACTCCTTAACGCCCCGATAGAATTCGGGTTTGTCTGAAATAATTTAATTCTTTTTCGAAGTTTACGATCTCGATGCATATTTTTCATGTAAGATTTTCTTTCAAACATATTTGCCAGTTTTCTCATTTTACAAAATGTCAGTAAATGTCAGTTTTTACAATTCCTATGGTGCAAATTGGGTTGCTTCTAAATGTCCTTTTTGTAGTGCGACGCAAGCCTCGAATATCCCAACGGCGAGGGAAACTTTCGGAGACAGCATGGTGATACTGGTATAAGTTAAAAATCTGGTGATATCGGTGCAATTCAATCGTCATGGTTTCTTATTCCATTATTTTCAAACTAATTTCAATACGAATTCCGAATTCTAAACGCACGGTATTTGGGTACGTCATTATTTGAGAAACTCAATTGGGTCTGGGCCACAATACTAGCCCTTCTTTACTATCTTTTGCACAACACATAATTTTCTGGAAGCTTATTCAAGAAGTTAGAGGAAACAAAAACATTTAAGCATCGATAAAGGGTACTATCGGAGCTCCTTTAGCTGAAAAAAAAGCAACGTTCGCAGCCTCGTTGCAGCACACAGCTAAAGAAAACTTGTAGGAATATAGCAGTACAAGTATTAATTTTCTTATTATTATGAACTCTAAATTAAATCATATAATATAAAATTATATCATAGAAATAACTATAAAAAGAATATAAAATAGTGTCCATTTTTAAAATAGATATTAGTGTAGAAAGTTCCCCACTGCATCATTGCAATTTAAATCTGATTTCACAAGGCATTTCCTTCGTTATCACATCTAACCTATCCCCACTTTCATGAGGAGTTCTTTAAAAGCGTGCAAATGTGACATGACACACAGCGCGCTCGCACTTACTCAACCTTCCCGCAGTCTCCTCCTAGCCGGCACCGTGACAAGACCAAAAGCAAGCAACGTCCAGCAAACCGCCATCAAAGAAAGGAACAATGGGAGGCGCCAGGAAGGATCTACAAAAGAAGCAAAATGTCCGTAAAAGTGGACCATCTAGACCGAAAAATACGGACGTCGCACGTCAAGGGCCATCGCGAACACCGACGCCAGGCCCAGCCGTAGGACACATGCTACGAGCAGCGCTGTGCCGAGGGCTAGAACAACCACAGCCAGGTCTAGGATCAGAGCCACAACAACTGTCTGGACCAGAACTAGCGCCACAACAACCGCCTGGGTCAGGAGCAGCCCCACGACCACCATTTCGCCTAGGAGTAGAGCCACAACCATCTGGGTCAGGAGCATCTCCACGACCACCATTTCGCCTAGGACGAGCGCCAGGAACACTGTCTGGCCCGGCACAGAAACAAAAGTTAGGAAGATGGCAAGGAATCGTTTGGGGAAGAGGTTTGCGGCGATCATTGGAACCTGCGGGCTTTGTGGGTGCATCGAGGAGTCATACACCCAGACCAACGCAATCCCTGGGATCAGTGCGGGGTGGACAGTTAAAGCAATTGCGATTCATAGATCCAGTTAGGGGACAATCACCAGGTCCATTGTGTCAGTCAGCGACTAAATCTCCATCAAGTAAAATGTTAAATTACGCCACTGGGTCGGAGCCTAGAAGATCCTTTGGACCCAGAACTAAGTCTCCAGCAAAAAATTCCAAAAAACATCTGCCTGAGCCTACACCGGCAAAGTTCCTACGACCACCCGATGGGCCTATTTCGGCAACATTTTTTAGACTAGAGGTGGGGTCTGCGTCAGGACAAGCTGCAGCAACATCCGAAGAAACCCTTCTCAACACAATTTTGAGCGACGGGAAAGTTGCTCAAACCAACTTTATTAGTGCTGCGGCTATTTTTGCGTCTGCACTCGATGAGCTGTCTGAGGCTCAGTGGCACATACATCACATGGTGTTAGTGCCTTATGGGGATGATCTGAAGAAGTATCTGCAAGTAGAAAGGGAATTGTTTCAAGCATCGTACAGGAATGATGTGGAGGTTGGCCGCTATTTGAACCTCTCAGCTCCATTCCGCCAAAAGGATACGGTGTTTACGTCGTCGTTCCATAAATATAGTTTGGCCTTGTTTAACTTTCATGCTGCTGAGATAGAATATCGGAAGGCACAGAAAGCATATCAGGCTTCAAACGCTCTGCTCTACACATTGGTACCCCTGAAACCACCCTGCTAATCTTCTCCAGGAAGACCAAGGAACAGAAACATCCGTCTTCCGATTGGAGGGCTTCCTTCTAGTTTCTTCAAAATAGTATGCTTTTAATACTCTAGATGACTTTTTGATGAGTGATTTTGTATTTTTCTTACTTGTTTTCTTTTACATCACACCGAGCCCTTACGACTACCATATAGCTTGTCCATGATATGTGAAAAAAATACAACTGAAAGTAATACCATAAATACCTGAATTGATTGTACATAAGAAATAAAATATAAAGAGTACATTTAGGACAAATCATTAGACAGAGTCCTTGTAAATTAATTGTTATATAATATTTAAAGGTAATTTTTAATGAATGATAAACTAACACAATAAAAGGATTGTTGTAACGAGTGGTTGATAAAATGTCTAAATTTTCTTTTAGGCTAGGATGTCTTTGAGATGCTAGAAACAATGTTTAATTAAGTATGAGAGAGGGTAGTCTTTAAATGTATTTCTAATGTAAAATACAAATAATAATTATTAATAATACAAAATATATTTAAATTTAGTTACTGATGTTTGTTGAGGAGGCTTATTCAGGCAAACTCCTTGTCATGGTTAATCCATTCCCATTTCCAAGCCTCAAAAGTACTGTCTTGGTGTTTTTGAAAATCATTGATAAAGATTTTTTTACCTCATTTCCAATTGGTCTAGCAATCTTGCAATCAGATTTTTGTGTCTGTCTCCCAGCACCATAAACCGTTTATTTTGAGGACGAGCTTGGATTGTCATTGTCCATAACTGCTTTGGTAAATGCTAAAATCTCAAAAATTGCAAGGTGCAAAGTGTAAGCCGATGGCTACAACGGTTTCTCATGCCTCATAACTCTAGCGGTTACTATATTAATTTGAGATCAGACGAGGGAATAACCAAGAACAAGTTTTAATGTTATTGCAAAAACACTAAATAATAAAAATAAGATGCATAGATTGGTCAACTTTAAATCACCTGACAAAAATGTTCTTAATAAATCATGGATTTATCACAGCCGATGAATAAATATCAGCAAATGATTGTACTTATGACTTGTGTAACTAGGTTGATCATACAAAAACAATGTAACATACACATTTGTTTGTTTTTTCCTTGGTCTGTTTCCATGCTCTTAGGCTCACACAACTACTATGTAATTTTTTGCAGCATTAAATAAATAAATAAGTTCATAAATAAATAAAGTATGTGTTAGTGGGTGATTTTTTAAAGTGATAAACATTAAAAAAAAGTAATATTTTTATCTTTTGGAAAGTTCTATAGTGCCATTCTTCCTTCCACATATTTCTAAATATCCTGGAACCAACAAGTGGTGGTTGTGGATATAGAGTAAGGAAATTCCTAGTTCTACCGAAACAATCTGGTTCATATTCTGGTTCCATTTTGTCCCTTAGTTTGGTTCTGATTCCAGTTCCCATTGTGTAATGATTTTCAACAGTTTCAAGTTCCGGTGACAATATTTGACGGTAATTGAGTTTGGCAATCTCTCTACTCTGAAGTAAAATGGCAGTTTTTCTGAAATCTGTAAGCTGTGCTGCAGGGTACGAGTTTGTACAAGCATTTACATGAGTGTGATGTAACAAGATCTTTGGCATGCACTTGCACTGCACTTTCCAATATTTATCACGATAGTCGATGACATCTGATCTGACACCTGATTACTACGCTGTAGGGTACAAGCTGGTACCATCGTTCGACCATCGTACTATCTTTGGTGTGCATTTGCACCGCTCGTACGTATCTCTACCACAACGTATGATGACAGTGGATCTAAAACCTGACAGCTCTGCTGGGAGCACAATGTCTTGGAAAATGTGCTGTGTTTTCTCTGACGGCAAAGGATTTTCTTTAAAAACTTTTCTGCAAGTAGTTCATGTAAAATGTTATTACTTTCAACTCGTGGTACCACTATGAACCCCTTCGGTGCTCGTGTTGACGGACAAGTGTGATTTTCTTTCTTCCATTTGAAAATAGAAGCATCATAAGCAATATGTATATGTATATATACAAATTTATAAAATATAAATATATAGCAATTTACATGAGTTATATACATTTTTACTTCATTTATTTATATTTGAAGTGACCATTAAGCTGATTTTTCCAAGATCGAATCAGTTCTACTCTGACAATAGTTGGTTATAGATCCAAGTGTGGTAATAATTAATTTCCAGAAGAATTCGGACTTCTAAAAAAAGAAAAAAATTGTCACCACCTGACCAGATCTAATTTAATTGACACACAAGTATTCACTGTTCAAGACAAGTTTTGCCTTGAACAGTTTGCAGCTAGTAACATCTCAGTTTTCATTGATGTGCTAGTGCATTCATGAAAGAAAATTTGAAACCTACTTACATCTACGGACTTACCCTAAACTACCTTCTAGACTACACAACATACTGGCACCGGGTCCACGCTCAGCTGTAGCGCTGCAGATGGTCCTAATGGAAGTACTGTGTTTAAAAACTGACATTTGACAAAATATAATCAAACGAACCCATTTATGCTATTGCCCACCTTAATTTGTGGTCAAGCTGTAAGCTTTTTAGCACTGGTCTTTCATGACAAGTCTTTTTTTTATTTCTAGTACCTATAAAAAATTGAAATCATCGAAAAGTTCACGAGGATCGGTTTTCTGGTGGGTTTATTGGAATGTACTGACTATATTAGGAAAATGTCTTCATGGTAACGAATACAGCGATGACCGTAGAGAGGAGTAACATAACCTACCTGATTAATATAAACATTATTTTAACAATTCGGTGTTCTAACGGTTCCCGCCATCTTTATACGCCAGACCATCCTGTATGCCCTACAAAATGAGACCAATACAGTGAACAGCGCTAGACACCACCATGAAACGAGAAACGCCCGTGACTTCAAAGTTCCTAAATTCAACTCGACAGTCTCAAGAAAGCATCCAGCCGACATCAGTACCTTTAATGTTCAATCACCTACCTCCAGATCTGAAAAACAAAAGAACGCAGATGCGGGTGCTTGAATGCGCCCTAAATAGCCATCTCCTGCTAATCACGCCGCACTCAACTTAGAATATTTTGATAGTTAATTAAAAATTGAATCCTAATCATGTTTCTCATTAATGCCTATTGTTAATGTATACTTAAAGTTAGTGTATACCATCATTTATTGTACACACTCTGTACTGACGATTCCTAGAGCTCTTCTAGAGCGCTCGATAATAGGATTTATTATTTAAAAAAAAAATTTAGAAGGATGACCTTTGGTTGACGTTTCAGCTGGTGTCTTGCTCACCAACAGAAGGAGCCTCCCATCATGTGATCATTTTGTGTTGATAAAGTCAGAGAATACTCTGGTCGAAATACTGGGTCTCTTAAAGAAATTCTAGAGATTGACAAAAAATGTGGGTTATCTCTTTTTTTCTGTGGACAGAAGAACAGAAGGTGGAAAGGTTCCTTAGTAAATTTTCCCAGTATTTAACTGTCGACAAAATCTGTCTGTCCTTAATCCAACATCTTATTTCTGAAAATAAATCTTCCATACCTTATCAATTCATAAAATATCGATTACCAAGAAATTTCTTCCAACCAACATTGATTTTCAACAAACAGAATCAGCAAAAAGAACGACATCGCCTCAGACCTGCTGGACTCGCATCTTGCGTGATAAGCTGACAACACAGCAATTGACTGCCAAATGCAGATAGACAGCGTAATGAGACCAAGCCACAAAGCGCACTTGGACAAGGTGTGCGCCTATTAACATTGACAACACTTTGAAGACTGGAGCACATTCCTTTACCAGAAGAACAAGGTTGTTCGACACTGGTGAAGTTGTCCAGTGGTGCTCACATAGCCCGTAGCTGAGCTCAACAACAAACTGACGCTGCCAAACATCCCCGCCAAGCACCCACGTAGGCGTACTGTACTCCGCTCGGTTGTTTCGAGCCCGTTCCATGCTCACAGCTACCAAGGTGTTTGAAAGAAACGACTTATGACGTCAGCGGGGATGATGCCTTTGCTGCCACCATCTTGGGGTCAGTCAACCCACTAATTGGTGGTCTCCACCAAAATAGTGCAGTTTACTCCAACACTTGATGAGCAATCAAGCCTCACTTTCCAAAATAATCAAAGATCGTTGCCAGAGATAGGAAGACGATGACACTCGTAAATCTAAAATGAACATTTTTATTTCATCACAAACAAAATTACATCCCTATAACATTTAAATGTACAAATATTTTCTTTGCCGCTGGCTTATATGAAACACAAGCTCAATTTCCATCATCAACTCTAATCGACCGGTTTAATCGTAACAAATCGAGACACTAGAAAAGCTAACACAAAAGCTGCTCCAGCCAAACATCCAGCAAATATGTACCACGTGTCTTCATCGAAAACATCTGTGAATGCAGGTACTTGATTGTACAGTGTATCTATCAACTTCATGTTATATTGATTCTTTTTAGTCATCTTGACTTGAGGTATTTATCGTTTTTTAGTTTTGATTCCTGCTTTCTTCTCTGACTTGGTTTTCACTACTTTTGTTGAAGTTTCTTCGACTGGCGCCAGAGGTGTAATATGCTTATTGTAGAGCTGCAGTAATTCCAACGTTGATAGGTTGCCGCTTTTGAAAACAATAGACTCTCCAGACACTGAAAAGCAAATACAAAAATATAATTTTATAATTATTAACTTTTATGGCCTCTCAAAAATGTGTACCCAATTGAGGACAAATCAAGTACATATTTTTCAGAGGTCATAAATGATCATAACAACAAAATGCAAGCAATGCAGGCGTTTTCAATTTAAATAAGATTCCACAAGGTACAGAAACCATGAATTGGGCAACTCTATAATAATTGTATGACCTTGCATGTGAGGTGTAAAAATGTATCTAATTAAACCCTTAATTTGGTCATATATCACAGGATTTAGATGCTTTAATTATTTTTCTAAAATTAAAATAAATTCCAGATGGCATTTCACATAAATTATATGCATGTCTTTAGGTAGGACCACGGATTCGTAAAATGATGCACTCGAAAAATCTCTAAGCCCGAAGAAAGTTCGATTGCTGACAGTAAAGAGAATAAGAACACACGAGCGGATGCCAAGTGCTATAGTGGGCCTCAAACTCTTTATAATAAACCAGTTTCTATATCAGTAGCTGCAGTCAGCATATCAGCCTGTCAGCAGTTGTGAAATGACGATTGATATCGCTAACAAAATGGTTTGTTTCTCAGTTTCTGCACAATTCCACCACACTGCGCTGGAATAAAATACCCAGGCCATTTCGAAGACATAAGAATTACTAAAATACTTCACGTGTTTTCTCTTTACAGCACACACTTCTACGATAATAATTCTCTTTGTTTTAAGAAAAAGAGTATGTTCCACAACACAATTATATTTCCTTCTTGGTAATTTTTTTTGGACCAAAGCTCTTAACAGTTCCTAACCAGAGTGAAGTTACCTTTGCTTACTATTTCTCCAGCTTTTTAGCATGCTAACCCAACCATAACGAAGTTAAAACCATTTCAAATTACCTATTTACATGCATTGATAGTTGATACCTACATTGAATAGAACCACAGTTTTAGTGAAACACTTCACCTTGTAACTACAGCTCCAGAGGGTCTTAGAATCACACAATATGTGTCAACCAAAGGATATGGTGATAGATTCCCATCTGGCTCAGAAAACATGGCTTCAGAATTTCTTAGATAGTTTAAAAATGAAACGTATAGCTACGATGCCACACTGAAAACCACACAAAAATTGCTAGTTTTATTTGAATTGATGTCAATGAAATCCTCACTAGTGAAAAAAGATTTACAGTTATTGATCCCTCTAGCCGTAGCCCTGAATTAAATACTTACAGAGCTGGAAAGATATCTCCGGATCTGATCGATCGCACAGAATGTCAGTCTTCACAGAGCAGTTGGCATTGCTCGAAAGAATCTTTGATGATGAAATGTGAAAAAGAAAATCTCTGGAAAGGAAACAAAACATTGCTCAGTTCAGGGTCAGAGCTTTTAAGCACCTACAGGCTATAACAGGTGTTCCCAAAATTTTTTGCTCATTTCCCCTTTCATCAACGCTTAGAATATAATCCCCCCCCCCCCCCCCCCCCGCTTCCCAAAAGTCTGACTGCCGTGGCCCTATGTTTATTTTGACTCTTACTCCCATTTTATCTGATGATGAAGTAAATCAATGAGAAACCTGTGATTGTTTTCTCTTTGCCAGTATTTGGATAGGAGGCGGAATGCTTAAAAGGGCAAATCGCAGGTCAATCCAGTCTATTTCGTTGCTTTGTTTTAATTTACAACTAAGTTGAAAACCTGTACTCGCAAATATATGTTGACACGGGTGCAACAACCTATGAATAGCTCTTTCTGCCACTTTTGGGTAGTAATTGCATGTTTAGAGCTAACATTTTGTGATTGATTTTTCTTTGAAATTACCCCCGAAACTTCTTAATTTCTCCCCAGTTGGGAACCACTGGGCTATATTTAGAAGCACAGGGTGTAAAATTTGGATGCTGATAGGTTTTATGATTTTATGACAGAAACTAATGATGCTGAAAATAAGTAAATTTGGTCAGGTTTGTGGCAGAGAAAGGACGTTAGGGGACGTAATCCAAGAACAAGTTGGATAAAAAGGTTAGTTTCGAGCACATTTTTTACGAGTTTAGGGAAAAAGAGCCAGCACCCTGTACCTGCAACATCTGTAAGTTCGTAGGCTTCGGTACTACAGGTAGAGGGAAAACATTCTCACTAATGTAGGTGTGATTTTTCAAGGCAAAAGTTTACATTTACCTCAGAATGAATTATACTCATAGTAATAGATAAGACTGCCACAAAATTAATGTCCTATTAACTAATTTTGTGAATACAGACTTGGTGATTGTGAATTCTTCAAGAGATACTTAATGAGAGGATTTAAGTCTGAATCTGAAAATTAGGTTAAACCAAAGCCTGGATAGGCCTAGCCTGGAAAATGTGTAAAACGATAATATCAAAGAGCAAGACACTCAAAGACCAAAATAGAAAAGATATTATTAAATTCTTGGTTGGGATTTGTCTTTTTTGATAGTACAATAGGTATTTACCTATTCTCTTCCTGTTGAAGTAAAATAATTCTTTCCAGTTCAAGCACCAGCTGTTTTTCAGGGGAAATCCCTTCTCTTTCACTTGGGGTGAAGTGTAAATCGATTTTAATTATATAGCTTGGAATTCCCAGAAATACGTCACGGGCGCCGGCGTCGACGCTGGGCGCATCGTGAAAGGGACCGAGAGAGATGAAGATGTATGCCATCGGGAGAACGAGAGGGACAACTTAGGGATAGAAAATAGAATCACTGTCAACGGGTTGTTGCAGGGGGGAACTGGACTCAACCGACTCACCTTGTTGGTGTGACATTACGATGGAACGGATCGAATTTCACAACTACTTTCTTAACTGGCTTTAAAGTAACGCTTCTCAAATGTTTCCCAATTGCACTGACTACACCCCCCGATCGAGTAAAAGTGCCTGAAAATGGTATGGACATGATCGTTCTTCTTCACCGGCAATCAACTGCTCTACTCATTTTACCAATCATTGGTACCAACATTGCGTACGATCGTCAATTCGATTTATTCTAGAATAGAACATTTAAATATTATTTTATTAGTCACAATATGGAGGAAAAGTCATTTGAATTAAAAAAATATAAAAAAAGCAGCAAATGGTGATCACATTTCTGTAAAACATGTTTAACATGCATATTTTGAATTGAAGTACAAGTTTGTGTTTACTAGGTTGGTGTCACTACATTATATGATCTACTAGCGGGAAAACAAAAGCGGAGATTTAAGAAAATAATCTGACTGATCGTATATAAAATCATTTCCTAAAATCATCAGCACAATAAATATCGAAAAGACATATGCCCCTCGCTCCCCTCCCCTCAACCTCCGTGATGATCTGACGACCTTGAATCAACTTTCAAGTAAATTATCACCAAGAATGTTAACTTGCAAAGTCCAACATTTTTTTAAAAGTAAGTGTAGAAAGTAATATTAAAACCAAAGTCTAATATCATTTTCTTTACAGATAAAATATTAATATAAATCTTATATAAGGTAAGTGAAACTCAATTCCCGGCTGGGGCGGCTGTTTTATTTTGTGAACACTTGGGACCCACACTTTACAGCAGCCCTGCTATTTCACGCCTATGTGAAAAAAATTATTTGATTGCAAATGCTTGGAGTAGTATTAGAGACTAGGGACTAAAGAATAGCAACGTTGAGTGTGCACTCTCAACGATAGCAGCTATGTGGCCTAGCTGTCGACAGGCCCCATACAGTGATGTCACCAAAGGTCCTTGGTGCCAAACAGAAATTTGCAACAACATACAGCCCCATTTTTCTACAAATAGTAATAAATACTTCAAGAATGTTTTTGTAGTATGAAGAACATTAATTACTCATAAAAGAAGAAGAAAAAGAAAAGCATTTATTGTGTCATATAATCTATAGATTGGAGTTCTTCACACTACCTAAATTTTTAATGAACAGTTCGGATACAGTCTCTAAGTATTCACTAGAGTTACGCGAGTCTACCTTGCATTTAGAAGCTACGTTAATAGATCGTGGCAGGCTTTCCTCGTTTTGGTTTTCCATAATTTACTAATATTGCTCCTGGTACTAAATGCCGGGATATTTCTTCTTTGAAGAGCACAGCCATTAATACACCAAGATATATTTTAATCATATTTACTTTTGCCCAGTTATCATAGTACATAGGTATTTGAATGTTTGTTTTTTAAATGGAGATGTGTATCTGTAACCAGTATTTTATTTCTTGAAGCCATTGAAATTCTGTTTCGTTACATGTCGTCTAAATTTGCCAGAATGTCCCGATCTGCTTGGGAAAGCCCCTTCATGACTTTTGGAATTTCGTATCCCAGGTAGCTTTTTAACTATCCCGGAAACTAGTATTTTCAGGAAATAAGATGAAAATGCAAATTTTGAGTCTCCTTTTTATGGGCTACGTAGTTTTCACGAATCTGTACATATGCAGTAACGCAGATGCAGCAGTATTTTAAGATAGCGGTACTTACTTAACCATTTATTCCAGTGTAGCCTTGTGTTCCAGTTTTCTAGAATTTTCATGCAATCTGTGGGGTGCCTAGTATTTTTGCTAAATTGTAGAAAAGGTCCCGACAGCAAAATTGCGCACAGTGGCTGTTAGTAGCCACTGTAAGTAGTTTGGCGCCGGAACGCAGACTTCGGTTTCATTGACACTATTTGTCTGATCGAGATAAGAATAACATTTCAGAAATCGTCATGATTTAGGGTTTATAATATCAAATTATCGCTATCAAAATTGTATTTACTGGTGCGATTTTGGCGCTGAAACACGGGCAGAGTTTTTCACTCGTTTAAACACCATTAAAAACAATGGTTTTACTTGGAATAAGATAAGTGCGATGTCTGATAACTTGTCATTCCCTCAAGATCAGTACTTCAGATGAAATAAAAAATTAAGAATTACTCAACCCTATTACTTCTTGAAAAACCGAAGGCGACAACAAAAAGTTGGTTTTCCAAGTTTCCCACAATTTCCCGCCGAATAATTTTTGAGTATTTTATTCGTGACTCAGCAACACGTGAGAATAAAGCCATACAAACAGATTTGCTCTAATGTCGATTTTAACGTTTCCGCTTAAAGCTATTACCAGGAAATCTCAAGGGCAAAACTTTTAGCACTTAGCTACTTTCTGCCTCCCATCAAAAACAGATGCATTCATTTTTAGTACAGTTTTGGTACTTTTCAGATCTGGCAACCGTCATCATTTGCCATTTTCACAATCTGTGGTTTTTAGAGCGTTAAAACATGTTGCTTTGCACTTCAAAGCAATCAGCCACAACTGAGAAATTGTAAACCCAACACCAGGCAATTGGCTTTTGATTGGAAGACAAAACCAAAAATGTATAAGCCCATTAACTCGAGGAATTTGGAATCAGCACTACCCATGCATAGTACCAAGGACATATATGTACTCTTTTGAGATTCTTGCAGTTTAAAAAATATTGCTTTTTTTAAACAAAAATATTTTTTTAAGTTAGAACTTTTTAACAGTATTTTTAATGCTAAGTGAAGAAAAACTCAAGTTATCAAGTTTCGCAACTTGATCAAGTAACAGACAAAAAGCTACGAAACGTTGGGAAATTTAGCTGTTCTTCACTTAACATTAAAAATAAAGTTGAAAAAGTTTTTTTTCAAAACTAGGGCCAAGATAAGTTAAAGTAGACATGAGTCTCAAAACCATAATAATATTCCAAGTGTTCAGCACTCCAGTTATAGAAAGTCACTCTCGATGACACCTTTTGCACCGCATACAACTAGGTGGTTGACAAAATGAAAAGGAAATATTAATCAGGAAATCTAAAAATGACCACTATACACCCTATGAGCAAAGTTTATTCCAAAACGTCAAGCCCTTGATGTAGGAATCAACAAATCAGGCAAGTCTTAAAATTTTAAAACAATACCTCAGTAACTGTTGAATAAAATAAAAAGCTATGGTTTATATGATTTACATTAAAAAAAAAAAGATTTTTAATAGAAATTATGTAATATACAATACAATAGTAATATAATAAGAAATAAACAATAGTAATAAACAATAAATATCAAATAATAATAATAAATTAAATAATAATACAAATAAAAAAAAATAATAATAATAAAAATAATACTACTAGAAAAATAAACAATATAAATTAATATTAAATTAATACAAATCAAAAATCAAATAATTTATATACAATGCAAATGGCACGAAAAGAGGCTACATACAGGATCCATCCTCTCTTCATTGACAACCTGATCGTACATCTTGGAGAATGACAGTGATGCAGTCCAAGTACTTCAGGCGTTACACTAGTTAGTTGCACTAGTTATCCAGTAACTCTCTGCTTCTCTACAGGCCAAACACCCAGGTCACACTCAGTGCTATTCCAAGGGCTGTTCTGTCATCTTCCAATACCATTATCCAGGGGGAGGGGAACCTTTCCCCCTCTTCCTGGGAAGAATTCCATTTTTATTCAATCACCACTATATAGGCGGTCTTCCCCCCCCCCCCCCCCTCCGCCACCCTTTTCTCTTTGTTGTAAACCTGATCGTTCATTTTGAAGAAGTCCACATACTCCGGGGTGTCACTGGTTATCCAGTTGTGGGCAAGTTCCCAGCAGCAGAGTTCAAAGCCCACTATCACGAGAGGGCGCGGTCTTCTTGGGGTGGTTCTATTGTCTTTCAATCACCTCTATACCCGGGGAGGGAGGGGGGGGGGCTACCCCCTTTTCCTGGGAAGGATTCCATTTCGATACCCTCTTAGCTTTTTGGGGGTTCTTCCCCCCCCCCTTCCCCCCGCCGCTTCTATCTTTGATGTAAACCTGATCGTTCATTTTGGAGAAGTCCACATACTCCGGGGTGTCACTGGTTATCCAGTTGTGGGCGAGTTCCCAGCAGCAGAGTTCAAAGCCCACTATCACGAGAGGGCGCGGTCTTCCTGGGGTGGTTCTATTGTATTTCAATCACCTCTACAATCGGGGGGGGGGGGGTCTCACCCCTTTTCCTGGGAAGAATTCCATTTTGATTCCATTGTCGCTTAATGGGGGTTCTTCCCCCTCCCCCCTCCCCTTTCTCTCTTTGTTGAAAACCTGATCGTTCATTTTGGAGAAAGACAGAGGTGCAGTCCAGGTACTCCGGGGTGTCACTGGTTATCCAGTTGTGGGCGAGTTCCCAGCAGCAGAGTTCAAAGCCCAGTATCACGAGAGGGCGCGGTCTTCCTGGGGTGGTTCTATTGTCTTTCAATCACCTCAATACCCGGGGAGGGGGGGGGGGGCCTACCCCCTTTTCCTGGAAAGGATTCCATTTCGATACCCTCTTAGCTTTTTGGGGGTTCTCCCCCCCCCCCCCTTCCCCCCGCCGCTTCTATCTTTGATGTAAACCTGATCGTTCATTTTGGAGAAGTCCACATACTCCAGGGTGTCACTGGTTATCCAGTTGTGGGCAAGTTCCCAGCAGCAGAGTTCAAAGCCCACTATCACGAGAGGGCGCGGTCTTCCTGGGGTGGTTCTATTGTCTTTCAATCACCTCTATACCCGGGAGGGGGGGGGGGCCTACCCCCTTTTCCTGGGAAGGATTCCATTTCGATACCCTCTTAGCTTTTTGGGGGTTCTTCCCCCCCCCCTTCCCCCCGCTGCTTCTATCTTTGATGTAAACCTGATCGTTCATTTTGGAGAAGTCCACATACTCCGGGGTGTCACTGGTTATCCAGTTGTGGGCAAGTTCCCAGCAGCAGAGTTCAAAGCCCACTATCACGAGAGGGCGCGGTCTTCCTGGGGTGGTTCTATTGTCTTTCAATCACCTCTATACCCGGGAGGGGGGGGGGGCCTACCCCCTTTTCCTGGGAAGGATTCCATTTCGATACCCTCTTAGCTTTTTGGGGGTTCTTCCCCCCCCCCCTTCCCCCCGCTGCTTCTATCTTTGATGTAAACCTGATCGTTCATTTTGGAGAAGTCCACATACTCCGGGGTGTCACTGGTTATCCAGTTGTGGGCGAGTTCCCAGCAGCAGAGTTCAAAGCCCACTATCACAAGAGGGCGCGGTCTTCGGGGGGGGGGGGCCTACCCCCTTTTCCTGGGAAGGATTCCATTTCGATACCCTCTTAGCTTTTTGGGGGTTCTTCCCCCCCCCCTTCCCCCCGCCGCTTCTATCTTTGATGTAAACCTGATCGTTCATTTTGGAGAAGTCCACATACTCCGGGGTGTCACTGGTTATCCAGTTGTGGGCGAGTTCCCAGCAGCAGAGTTCAAAGCCCACTATCACGAGAGGGCGCGGTCTTCTTGGGGTGGTTCTATTGTCTTTCAATCACCTCTATACCCGGGGGGGGGGGGGGGGGGGGGGGCTACCCCCTTTTCCTGGGAAGGATTCCATTTCGATACCCTCTTAGCTTTTTGGGGGTTCTTCCCCCCCCCCCCTTCCCCCCGCCACTTCTATCTTTGATGTAAACCTGATCGTTCATTTTGGAGAAGTCCACATACTCCGGGGTGTCACTGGTTATCCAGTTGTGGGCAAGTTCCCAGCAGCAGAGTTCAAAGCCCACTATCACGAGAGGGCGCGGTCTTCCTGGGGTGGTTCTATTGTCTTTCAATCACCTCTATACCCGGGAGGGGGGGGGGGGCCTACCCCCTTTTCCTGGGAAGGATTCCATTTCGATACCCTCTTAGCTTTTTGGGGGTTCTTCCCCCCCCCCCTTCCCCCCGCTGCTTCTATCTTTGATGTAAACCTGATCGTTCATTTTGGAGAAGTCCACATACTCCGGGGTGTCACTGGTTATCCAGTTGTGGGCGAGTTCCCAGCAGCAGAGTTCAAAGCCCACTATCACAAGAGGGCGCGGTCTTCGGGGGGGGGGGGGCCTACCCCCTTTTCCTGGGAAGGATTCCATTTCGATACCCTCTTAGCTTTTTGGGGGTTCTTCCCCCCCCCCTTCCCCCCGCCGCTTCTATCTTTGATGTAAACCTGATCGTTCATTTTGGAGAAGTCCACATACTCCGGGGTGTCACTGGTTATCCAGTTGTGGGCGAGTTCCCAGCAGCAGAGTTCAAAGCCCACTATCACGAGAGGGCGCGGTCTTCTTGGGGTGGTTCTATTGTCTTTCAATCACCTCTATACCCGGGGGGGGGGGGGGGGGGGGGGGCTACCCCCTTTTCCTGGGAAGGATTCCATTTCGATACCCTCTTAGCTTTTTGGGGGTTCTTCCCCCCCCCCCCCCCTTCCCCCCGCCACTTCTATCTTTGATGTAAACCTGATCGTTCATTTTGGAGAAGTCCACATACTCCGGGGTGTCACTGGTTATCCAGTTGTGGGCGAGTTCCCAGCAGCAGAGTTCAAAGCCCACTATCACGAGAGGGCGCGGTCTTCCTGGGGTGGTTCTATTGTCTTTCAATCACCTCTATACCCGGGGGGGGGGGGGGGGGGGGCCTACCCCCTTTTCCTGGGAAGGATTCCATTTCGATACCCTCTTAGCTTTTTGGGGGTTCTTCCCCCCCCCCCTTCCCCCCGCCGCTTCTATCTTTGATGTAAACCTGATCGTTCATTTTGGAGAAGTCCACATACTCCGGGGTGGCACTGGTTATCCAGTTGTGGGCGAGTTCCCAGCAGCAGAGTTCAAAGCCCACTATCACGAGAGGGCGCGGTCTTCCTGGGGTGGTTCTATTGTCTTTCAATCACCTCTATACCCGGGGGGGGGGGGGGGTCTCACCCCTTTTCCTGAGAAGGATTCCATTTCAATACCCTCTTAGCTTTTTGGGGGTTCCCCCACCCCCCTTCCCCCCGCCGCTTCTATCTTTGATGTAAACCTGATCGTTCATTTTGGAGAAGTCCACATACTCCGGGGTGTCACTGGTTATCCAGTTGTGGGCGAGTTCCCAGCAGCAGAGTTCAAAGCCCACTATCACGAGAGGGCGTGGTCTTCCTGGGGTGGTTCTATTGTCTTTCAATCACCTCTATACCCGGGGAGGGGGCCTCCCCCCTTTTCCTGGGAAGGATTCCATTTCGATACCCTCTTAGCTTTTTGGGGGTTCTTCCCCCCCCTTCCCCCCGCCACTTCTATCTTTGATGTAAACCTGATCGTTCATTTTGGAGAAGTCCACATACTCCGGGGTGTCACTGGTTATCCAGTTGTGGGCGAGTTCCCAACAGCAGAGTTCAAAGCCCACTATCACGAGAGGGCGCGGTCTTCCTGGGGTGGTTCTATTGTATTTCAATCACCTCTACAATCGGGGGGGGGGGGGGGGGGGGGGGGTCTCACCCCTTTTCCTGGGAAGAATTCCATTTTGATTCCATTGTCGCTTAATGGGGGTTCTTCCCCCTCCCCCCTCTCCTTTCTCTCTTTGTTGAAAACCTGATCGTTCATTTTGGAGAAAGACAGAGGTGCAGTCCAGGTACTCCGGGGTGTCACTGGTTATCCAGTTGTGGGCGAGTTCCCAGCGGCACACTTCGAGGTCCACTATCCCGAGGGAGTGCGTTCTTCCCCTCTCTTCCTGGGGTGGTTCTATTGTCTTTCAATCACCACTTTACCCGGGGGGCTGGGGGGGGGGTCTCCCCCCTTTTCCTGGGAAGAATTCCATTCTATTTTAGTCACTGTTATATGGGGGGTCTTCCTCCCCCCCGCCCCCTTTCTCTTTGTTGAAAACCTAATCGTTCATTTTGGAGAAAGACAGAGGTGCAGTCCAGGTACTCCGGGGTGTCACTGGTCATCCAGTTGTGGGCGAGTTCCCAGTGGCACAGTTCGAAGCCCACTATTCGAGGGGGCGCGGTCTTCCCCTCTCTTCCTGAGGTGGTTCTATTGTCTTTCAATCACCTCTGTACCCAGGGGGGGGGGGGCCCTTTTCCTGGGAAGAATTCCATTTCAATACCCTCTTAGCTTTATGGGGGTTCCCCCCCCCCCCCCCCCTTCCCCCCACCGCTTCTATCTTTGATGTAAACCTGATCGTTCATTTTGGAGAAGTCCACATACTCCGGGGTGTCACTGGTTATCCAGTTGTGGGCGAGTTCCCAGCAGCAGAGTTCAAAGCCCACTATCACGAGAGGGCGTGGTCTTCCTGGGGTGGTTCTATTGTCTTTCAATCACCTCTATACCCGGGGGGGGGGGGGGGGGGGGCCTACCCCCTTTTCCTGGGAAGGATTCCATTTCGATACCCTCTTAGCTTTTTGGGGGTTCTTCCCCCCCCCCCTTCCCCCCGCCGCTTCTATCTTTGATGTAAACCTGATCGTTCATTTTGGAGAAGTCCACATACTCCGGGGTGTCACTGGTTATCCAGTTGTGGGCGAGTTCCCAGCAGCAGAGTTCAAAGCCCACTATCACGAGAGGGCGCGGTCTTCCTGGGGTGGTTCTATTGTATTTCAATCACCTCTACAATCGGGGGGGGGGGGGGGGGGGGGGGGTCTTACCCCTTTTCCTGGGAAGAATTCCATTTTGATTCCCTCGTCGCTTTATGGGGGTTCTTCCCCTTCCCCCCTCTTCTTTCTCTCTTTGTTGAAAACCTGATTGTTCATTTTGGAGAAAGACAGAGGTGCAGTCCAGGTACTCCGGGGTGTCACTGGTTATCCAGTTGTGGGCGAGTTCCCAGTGGCACAGTTCGAGGTCCACTATCCCGAGGGAGTGCGTTCTTCCCCTCTCTTCCTGGGGTGGTTCTATTGTCTTTCAATCACCACTATCGTGGGGAGCCCCCCCTGCCTCTCTTTGTTGAATACCTGGTCGTTTATTATGGTGAAGGACAGTGGTGCAGTCCAGGTCCTCCAGGTCCTCCACCTGAAATCATGAGGAACTTTCCTTTCAATATCCTGCTAAGTTAAAACTTAGCAAGTCTTAGCTCTGCCAACCTAGTGGTCAAAGGCCCTAATCGTTTAGCCATATTTTGGAAGTTGTAGTAATCACTGACAATTTTACAGCCTATCAGTAATGTTATTTTAGTCTTATAAGCTTCACTGTTAAATTAAGTACAGTCACCACTGCGCGTTAAGCTTTGCCTGATACTTTTGGTTCAGATTAGTGTAACTGTTGAGTGTTGTTGAGTGTTGGTGAGTGTAGGTTATAATTAGAGGAAAACATTAATGTTGAGCTTTTACCAGAGCAAATGAGCTGGCAACACGTGCTTGCAGAGGACGATTCCCGATAGCGCTGTCCTTTTTAAAAAACCTCCACAATTGAATAAAAATTGTTGAAAATAGCAACACACGCAAGTTCATCGTAAAGTTGGCATAACTCAAGATAAATTTAGTGAAAACTAGTCTCAAACGCAAGTGATGAGTGAGAAATAACGAAATTAAATTCCTCAACATTTAAAAAACCGGTGACTCTTAATTATGAGCATCGTCCATTTTTGTCGGTAAAGTAGTTCTTTAACATTAAGCATTAAGCTGTATCCAACCATGTGTCAAACAGTTGCTTGAACAGTCTCAGTGGTTAATTTCAGGGTGGACGTGGGCGGACAGGGTCCACCACCCTTTTTTCAGGACGGACGCCGTCCACCCACCCAATTATTTTCGAAATGCCTTTTATTAGAATTTTGCCTTGTCAATGCACTGTTCTAATTTACTCAGAGTGCAGACGATACACCAGTTTATTTTGTACAAACTTGCGATTTACAAGTTCGACAGGATTCCTTCCGATCCCATTGTTTCGGGCGTGGAAGTCGCTTGGGCGCTTATGTAGGATGGTTAAGTCCTCCTCAGGTAAGTCTCATTTTAGTTACACTAAGTCTTTTGGCCGACAATAAACCACAACTATCAACCAATGATTCCACTATTTACTTACAGAAAACAAGATGGGTCAACCCCCACACAAAAAGACTGTCAAGTGTCCACCCACCTTTTTTTGAGAAATTAACCACTGAACTGTCTGTCTTGCCAGAATCAAACCATAATTATCACAACTTCTAATAAGTACCATAGCCAAAATACCTACCCAAAACATCGACCCTCGACCATATCGATGAAGATTTTCTCAAAGAATACAAAACTACAAATTATACTGCAATCCAAGAAGTAGCGGCAAGATTCGTTAATACCCAATCCCCCCTAAATAAGGCAGGAGCCAAAATGTTAACACTGTTTATTCACACACCGTCTTGTAAATGCTACAAGTTATGCTCGTATATAATATATGCTATCGCATGCAGAAAAATAAAATCTTGCCCTAAGCGCAAGATACTCACCGTAGGCACACACAAAAACTTCACAGTAGTCTGTGTTGACTTGGAACGGGGTTTCATCGTGGCTCCCCACCCAGCCCCCTTCGAACTCGGGTTGCCCTTTGGCATGCGTCTCATGCCGCACCTACTGCGGCAGGGTCTAAGCGAGAAAAAATACATTGCAATACACACAACAGCAATGAATCGCATGAGTATTGGCATGCCAGCAATTACATAAATTAATATTAACACTATGATCTTTTTACTTACGTTTCAATAGATAAGATTACTACCCCCCCTCAGCTATCAAAATAGCAGATCATCTTTCTCCCCGGGTCACCGGCAGCCAGACACCAGTGGCAGCCAAGGTGGCTGAGCTCAACCACAACTTGAATGCAAAGATGTCAACCTGCCAACGAACATTGGGCAATCAGCGCAAATCGCGGCATAAATAAACACCCATGAGGTTACGTCGAATAAGAATTTGAACACAACCTTACCTGCTTTGTCCACCTCTGTATCCTCTAGGGCTCGGTTGCCACAAACTTGAGGAAAAAGTGGGGGCTGAACACGTGGAGCAGTTCCTTTGTTTCCCCTGCTGGTTTTGACGACAAGGCCCAGGAAGGCGCCAATCACCTTGTCGAACCCCTGTTGCTCATCCATAGCCGCGTTGGCCCTCGGGATCCCCGCCGTGTTCCAGTGAATGAGGTCCCTCCATTGATTCACGCCCATCACCCTGTATGTTAAGTAAATATTTACAGTTTTTACATAGTTCGTCTTCTAGCACCCAAGACACTATGCACGGACTACTGCACAGATGCACGTTAATGTGGTAGCTGGCTTTAAATCGGCACCACATGTAATTGTCTCCGGAAGAGTTGGCGTCGGTGGCTTTGCAGTTGCAAGTGGCGTGCGTGTGGTTTATGGCGTTTTTCATTTTTTTATTGTCATGTCATAGAGAATTAGTACTAGTACTGTTATATTTATTGTCTTTTAGTGTTTCATTGTAGCCTTGGATGACTCGCCCGCGAACAGATTTGCAGAACGGCCTCCAGGCAATCAAAGGCAAATGTAGGCCTAGGATTTTCACTGCTATTGCAGGAATAACGGTGAAAATCGTCCAATAATATGATGTTTGTTGAATGTACTACGGTGACATTGTTGAGTGTGCAGGTTATGGGTAGAGGCAGACCGTTAATGTTAAACTTTCTGCGTGAAAGATGGCCGCCAAATGACTACTTTACCGACAAAAATGCAGAGTACCGGAACACGCCGTTAAGTTGAGTCACTGTCGTATTCAATTTAATTTCGATATTTCTCGTAGTCTTACTCGCTTTTGAGACTGTTCATGTTCAAAAGATCTCCATCAATTTGTAACTCAACGATTGATATACACGTAACGATATTCAAAAGCCAGTAAACTACGAAAAATATCAATATTAAATTTCATATGACAGTGGCTCCACTGCTCCAGAGCCTTCATTTCCAATTTAAAAAAGCTACAATTGTGGCGTTTTGCAGTGTGTCAGCACCAAGATTAGTCTCTGATAATAACTTTTTGACTGCCATAACCACTCGTTCTGGTTGTAGGAATTTTGTTTGAGGCAGTACTTGACTATAAAACAAGTGTTATCCCAAATGTCAAAAATATGTAACCGTTTAGTGCGGGCATATAAGTGCAATGTTTTGAAATCAGTCTTGAAATCGACTGGAAAACTACACACTTTCTTTCTGTATGCCATCCCTAGCAACTACATACAAGGGCACATGATAGTGCCAATTTCACTTGGAACAATGCATGTTATGCCATTTCCTAGCATTTAGCATTGTGTATTTATAACTGCACTAGAAGCAGAGGAAATATCAAGTTGCCTCAATTTATTAGTACAAAAGGCTAAAACACTCATACATACAGGCGGACATATGCACACACATACATAAATATGCACTCTATGCCCTTTGCCACTGGCAGATTCCGTTATTCTAAATCCAACTATTTACGCATTAACAAAACTACCCATGCCCCACCCATGCTGACTGCAAGCGTCGGTCGAGGTGTACCTATTTACTAATTAACCTATGGAAATAAACTAACTAATGTTCTTTACTCGCTAACAAATACCTGAGCGGTCGCGTTTTTCCATCATGTCGATTTTAAGTAGTCCAAAGAGTTAACTATACAGAAAAGGAAATATTCTCAGCACGCTGCAATCCCATTTTCAATGAGCGTACGTGTAGCAACGACAATGGCCGCCCGCGCCTTCAGCGTTGAGCGCCTTCAGGGCAACGCAGCTGTGTTGCCAGGTAAGGAACAATTCTTGCGCCCTATTTTGAATTAGCTTATCATCACAAAACCGTTATATTTTTTTAAATAGAAAAAGAAGTAAAACAGATATTCAATGAAAACAACCAAGAAGGTAATTAATTTTTGATACTTGCAGAAGTTATGATTGTTTAAACCCAAACTCTGAAGGATTTTCTTTCTCTTTCTCATTCTTTTATCTAAGGTTCAGCAGCTTGGCAACAACTGATGAGACTGCCGCGACGGCCATTTTAAAATGGCGCCTGCATGTACGAAGATTTAAACTAATAATATATTTTATTTATCTATTTATTTATTGTAACATCTTACAAGCGTACATTGTTCCAAAACTCTGCTTTTTTCAGAAATCGGACAATAAAGTAACAAGCTAGTGCAGCCATGATTATTTCTCTGTCTGTTAACTACGCTAAACCTTTTGAGAAGCAAACTGAAGCTCCCAGAGGAATTGTGCCGACATAAAACTCAGATACTGAAGTTTCCTGGCGTTCCGATACTTCTGTGGCAAGTAACCTGTCATGAAACTTGATAGGGACCTTACGACCTTACCTCGAATGCCAAGGCATTGCTACACTGTAGCACTAAGATTTTGCATTATCCCAGACTGATAACATCACAAAAATAATAGCTTTGTGTCTGTATAAAGCCTACTTTACACAGATCAAAACTTTTATACATTTCTTGAGCTCAATCGTGCACACCGTAATTTTTTGAGGTTGTGTTTGAATTGTGCACCTCAATTGTGCAGCTAAATTGAGCTCAATTATGCACACCAATGCATAGTTTTGTGAAAAGGAAAAAAATTTGCCAAAAACTCTTGATAAAAAAAATTTGGCTCAATTATTCTGCATTACAACAACTGTTATTTTCCGTTTAAACTTGGATGATATAAACCATCAGAGGCTACTGGCACAAACTCGTAACTCTTTCACTTGAAAATTGGTACCTAACTTGAAATTGAGAAAAAAAATAAAAATAAAACGGTTCGAAATAGTTTCAATTTGTACATAATTTGTGAGATTGACCAAAGACGATATTTTTACGACGATTTGATTGGGTTTTAATGGATAGTTAAAATCGAAAATTGGCAGGCAACATGGGATTTTGACACTTTCCAAGCAGGATCACAGAACTTGATTTGTCAATACAAAGTCTTTTGGTGTCTTTCTCTCTGTCTGTCTTTTGTGCTTTTTATTAGATTATGTGGTGATTTATCAAGTATTTAAAAAATGTTGTGCTCAACACAAGGTTTTTAGATATTTTTGATAGCAATCTTTCTATAGATCCATTCTGATTTTACGATCTTCCCCACTTTAAAATACGTGCACTAAGTGCACACACAGACTGGCTATTGATAATATTACGGTTTACAATACTTTCTTTTTTTCTAGCTGGCATCCTTTGTCCACGTATCAATTAAAAAATTAATTTGTAGCACTGTAACGATTGTAACACACTTGCCAAATCGCTCAATATAAAAATTTGAGGCAGACTTCAAGAAAATAGGGAGGTGCCATTTTCTTGGAAAAATGTATCATGGTGTCATAAAAGAAAGTACTGCTTTTTGTGTCAAAACTGATTGACATTAGAAAAAAGTATGTTCAGTATATGGCAAGAAAGTTTCATAATTTGTTTAGGTACTGTTTAGGTACCACTCGATGAAGTTTCTGTCTTAAGTTTGGTAAAAAAAAGAGCCTAAGTAGGATTATTTGGTTTGAAACCAGCAGAGTGATTGTTTAAAAATGGTTTATAAGGACCTATATGATATCGGCCGATAGCTCTTATAGATTCCATATAGATAATGTTCCTTTTCTCTATGGATTCGATAAGTTTTTGCGACTGCGTAAGGAAATCGATAGCCCTATCGAACCCATAAGTCTTATGGATAATCATCTCAAAAGATGATGATGCCCGATGTTTTTGGCGCGCATAGATTGACAGCGTATCATTGCGCATGTGCAGTACCTACATACTCTTTAAAGCACGAAATTTTGAACAATTTCGTTCAAACTGACACTTTATTGTTGAACTTCAAAAACAAAATAAAAAAATCAATCAATCTATGAAGAAAAAAGGAAGGTAAGGGATATTATAACACTTCATTAACCCAATGTGCTTTTAGATTTTTACGTTCAGTGAAGGAATGTGTGGAATATTTTTATGAGTCACAAAACACAAAGTTATGTACCTACTTGGTCCCATCTTAATTTAGCACCCACACATTTATGCAGCAAAGATAGGTAAATTTAGGTAGATGCATTCAGTGCATTTTGTAGTTTGCTCCATTAGTATTCACTCAATACTCAATGATTTTCTACAACTGGCAGGAAAGGTTCGACTGGCAATCAGCTGGACATGCTGTTGAAATACATGGAGGGCCACACTACATTTGCACAGGCCGGCTTGATTGGAGCAAGCAGCTGCATCAAATAATCACAAATGTGGGAAGAGCTGGCGTTAATGCTTGATACTTGCGGTCAAAAAATGTAAAAAACTGTAAACATTTTGTAAACAACTGGTTTTTGATAACTTCTGACTTCTTTATCGGCTGATAACTTCATAAGGACTATTTCAGAGTCCATAGCTTTATGGACACGAACCAAGGTGTATGGATACATAAAATTTTCCGCAATCGCTCTTTTTTAAATAGATCCTTATATCTGAGATAATGATCCCTGTAAATTATGTGGGTCCTTATAATTTTTACACAATCGCTCTGCTGGTCTGACAAGCCAAAAGTCAGTATCATAAAATTAAAAGCTTACGATAATGATACTAGTACTACCACAGATACTACTGCAAAGATAGGGACAAGTGTGGCTTTCAATAATAACAATTTTGAATTAACCTGATATTTCTTTCGAATTTAAATCTTAAAAGACATCATGGCAACTGTGGAATTGGGTCAGGATTGAAACTATTCGAAACCATGGGATCACCCTTTCAGAGAAATTGGAATCTATCTGTCGTGATAACAATTTTAAATTCAAAATTGAAACAGGTTTGAAGGGAAAGATTTTGAAGAGTGTAAGTAGAGAAGCAAGTGGCTGGAAATGAAACTGGAAACTCCACGGTCTGTATTGCATGAGCCAGTATTGTAGTTGAATATCAAAAATACCTCTCTTCAGCCTGAACTAAATAACTTTTCTTGCCTACACTCTGAAACCTGGGACAGCCAGTCGAATATGCCATACTTAGCATGCCACACCGAAGAGACAAGTGAGAAAGTCTTTATCATTTAGTTAAAATCTTCTACAAGAACAAACTTGCTTTCAGTACAAGTTATCAGTGCTATATGTATAACAAGACCTGCAGTTGAAATAATGCTTATTTGTACATGTGCTGCATCAAGTGTATTTACCGACTGGCATTTTTTTGCACTTGTTTATGGTTTTGGTCTATTCTGGTGTAAAAGGGGCCATCTCTTATAACATACTTTACAAAATCTGGGTATACCACGTTATTTGTGATATCAGCAGTAATGAAATGGATTTCACTGTTCTCATATGTCCGATTCCTCAAGATTTTCAGCCCGCGTCTGATAGGCTACGTTTGGATGCTTTGGTCTTACCTTTTTTAAGCTGCCACTTTTTCTGCCACTGCCTCCACCTTCTTCTACCCCTTGTTTGGTGGCTGCAACAGAAGCACTCTCAGTCAGTTACCGTACCCACAGAGCTTGCAGTTTTCTCCAATGCCTCTTCACATGGAACTTTAACACAGCCAAATAAGACTGGTGGTTAAGATTGCCTCAAGTGGATTTTAAGCGGGTTAGGGCTGCAGACTCATTTTGCCAAGTCGTGCATGGCATACAGATTGTTGATGCCACAATTATTAATTCATTTACTTTTATTGTTGTTAATAAGAATACTGTTATTGTCAGTATTATTTTGTATTATTATCATTTACCTATAGACACTACAATCCTTTACCTTCGGAAAAACTAGACAATTTAGGCGCATGCAAGGACCACGCACTTGTCAAAAGCAATAAAAATACAATATAATACAATACAACACAGAGAAAGAGAAACAGCATAATTCCCTGTTTAGATTTCATGAGTTCATGACACATGGATTAGTGTGTGAATCCTACTTCGCATGCTGCGCGCTATATAAAAAAACCTATTTGTTCAGGATTCTCACCCTGATCAACATCACATAAAACGAAACGGATGCAAAAAGTGTACATAGAAGAAAATTCAGTTAAGACGATTAAATGAAAACTTTATGATTTTGTTGTTTTTGTTGTTATTTTGTTTTAATGTTGTTTTGTTTGGATGTGGCAGTTCAAATGCCTAACTGTTTGATTTTCTGTGCATACTATTTGGCAGTGAAGCGGCATGGAAGAAAAGAAGGTAATTATGTGGTATACCGCCTCACGACGAAAGGCACAAGGTATAAGAAGCATCAACAAAAGACATAGCATTGTATTAAAATTGTATTTCCAAAGCCGAACAGAAGCAATGTTTAATCCGCTTGAAAATAAAGTTAACCCTTAATCATCCCCTTGATCTTGCTCCGGGAAGTCAACCACTAACCAATGCCAGTAAACTTTAAATGAGTTCTGATAAATCAATCAGACCTGTTGCACATCTTCTATCAGCTTCTATGCAGCCTAACCTAAATCCAAGCGAAAGCATATGTCCATAGCACGGATTTTAAAACAGTGGTGTTAACCTTGTCATCGACGTCCACAGCATATTAAAACCAATGGAATACTTAATTCAGAGAGGAGTTAGGTAGAGAGGGGTAACCCAATGTTATAGGAGAAAACCTACACGAAATGCGCAGCTAGCGCCATCTCTGTTCGAATCAACGGTACTATTTGCACCCCGCACCACGACTCCCCCTCACCCATCATTTAGCCCCGGTTTTCATTCAAATTCAGAATCTGTCTTAGTAATGTCATTGCTGTTTCAGTAACATTTGCAATTTGAGAGGAAATAATAATGCTTGTTACAGACATTAATTTTTCTCATCAAATTGCAAAGGTTACTAATAAAGCAATGGCATTACATTGGCAGATTCAGTGTTACAGCAAAAAATTATCAGTCAAGGACCAAGGTATAACTAATTGAAAAACAGCATCATTTTTGACACATATAAGTGTTTAATGAAGTGATTAGAAATTATGCAAGTGAAAACATACAAAGAAGACATGCTGAACACACAAGATATGCTGTAGCAATGTGAGGTTCAATTGTGCCTGACAATCTTCATCCTGGTCTTGATGGTGGTTGCCTTTATCGCAGCTCCAGAAATCATGCGGTTTCTTCTCTTGCAGTAGCTGTGCAGCATGACTCTGCAGAACAGTTGCAGGAGCGGAGTGAGCAGAATGTCTCCATGGATAGAGCACTCCAGCCACTCATGATTGATGCTGACAAAGTCGGCCATCAACAACTCCTTCACTCCCCGAAGGAAAATGGTCTCCGAGATCAGGGCGCTGAACCTGTCCAACAGCGACTCAACAAAGTCCACCATGTTCCTTGTTGGATAGGTCAAGTGCTCCTTTTGCAGATCATATTCCTTCAAGGAAATGAAGAGGTGGTCTTCAGTCAGCTCGTGCGTCAAGATCAGCGACTTGCATTCGGTGCATGATATGACTAAGCAAAGGCGCTTGGCAATGTAGCCGCATACGTAAGCGGTTGGCAGTCTCCGCAGGTCCGTGAGCTGGTCCTCTTCTCGCGAGGCAACTGGTACCGCAAGCAGACGAGGATTTGTGGTGGCCCTGTCTGATGGTCGCAGCACCTACAAGAAATGAGTAATGAGTTACCATGCTCATAAAGATAATATCAGCAACCATACATATTTGTTTGGTGCATAAACATTAAAATTACCTTTGAAGGTGTAACAGAGGCATCCTTTTTCTCGAGGAGAGCCCGCAGGTCGCTGAGCAGCTGGTCGTTGTCACGCTCACAGTTCGTTCCTCTGGACCTGTAGCTGCTCAGGTTGGTAATGGTTGCTGTCTTCAGGGCAGCAGCAAACTGCACTGTCGTTGGGTTCACATTACAAATGCCATGTTGGCGTATGGTCCCAAACAAGTTTTCCAGAGCATCCTGGTCAAGATTCCTCAAGGAAAGGTAGCGAAAGCCTTTTTCAGTCCTCAGGTAGTCCCACAACTTCACTAAAGAAACAATGGTGACAAGAATACCCGAGACTGTTGGTGGGCTTAGCTTCTGCAAAAAGGTTAATTATATGTCAATGTAATAACCTACATAGATTTATTTACCTGTAACAGCAAAATGTGGTACCTAACAGACTGGTAGATCATAAAGCTTACCCGTCCAGTGTGAGAGTTGGTGAATCGCCAGCCTAGGACTTTAGCTCGCATCTCAACCCAGAACTGCAGATGCGGAGATTGGTTGGACAGAACACAACGCAGCTCCTTTCCCCGATCAGGGTGCAGTGTGGAGCCGTTGACACTGTCAAAAAACTTGTCCAAGAGCTCCACAAACTCAGCAGTGTGCATGGCCTCCTTTGGAAAAACGCTGCCATCCCCCCAAGTGGCCATGGTCAGCATCCCTGCAGCAACCGTGTGGCTCAGGACCTGGGCTGCCAAACTGACGCGCATCTTGAATGACCCTTCTGGTTTCAGATGGTTTGCCGTCAGCTTGATAGCCATTCTTGCTGTCAGCTGATCAAGCTCGTAAAACCTTTCCAGGTGCTCCCACTTGGCAGTTTTAAAGCACGATTGGACCTCATCCCACCAGGTAACATTGTTTTTCTGAAGAATGTTCCTCATACATTTTAAGAGATGAGGAGGATCAAAGAGTACAAAAATCTTCTTGCCATCAACCTCGAAAAATGTCTCACTCGAGCCATCAGGTGTGGCATCCGATAGCTCCCGGATTGCTCCGCGGTTGGTGGGGCCCTGATCACACACTGTGACCACAACATTTAAGCCAATGCCTAGCAACGCACTGATGGCATGCCGCAACAACTTTGCCAAAATGTCACTAGGAACGGTGTCACATGTGTAATAATAAGCAATCGGTTGCTTCCACCTTTTGGCAAGTCCTCGAACCATTATAACAAGGGCATGATTGGCGATGACTCGTGTTGTGCCAAGGTGGCCGTAGTCTTCAAACCCTGAAAATGAATTTTAGTCAAATATTGATTTATTGTATTAATACCATTTAATCAAAATCAGACAACTTGATGTAGTCTTCCTTACCTGATACGTTGTCCTCGCTCTCGTTATAGTAGATGCCCGAGCGCAAGGACATCTCGTCGAAGAGGACAACACAGCATCGGTCCCTCTCACTCATCTTACTCGCCCGTGTAGCAAGATGAGCGAGAATTTTTTGGTTTAGGCCCGTTTTAAACGACAAGTTGTCCAATAAAATGCGCAATGTTTTCGGGCTCGGCAGAGTAATTATTTTGCGCATATATTCGTAGCACCGAGGGCTTCGCTTCATAATGGCCAGTGCCCAGATTTTGTCTTGCAAATTCCACCTATAGGTCAAAATTTGTTGTTAAAACAAGCTCGAACAGATAATTATAAGATTATTTCCACCCGTTGCTTACACACCTGCGAGACTTTATTGGCCGGTTGCGGTTCCGAAGATCTCCCAAGATGAAGGACGACATGGCAGGGGAAAAGGTTTCTGTGTCGGAGATAAGCCTCTCCAGTGCTGGCGCAGATTTCAATTTCTCCACAGCTTTAATTTTATCTTTTTGTAGCAAAGTCTGTTTGAGTAACTGGTGCACCCTCTTCACAGCTTTCTTGTATTTGCACAGCAGGGTTTTCTTTCTCGGTGTGCGCTCACCTAGACTGTACCCCAACTCTCCGAGAATAGAGCCTCTTCTTTTGTGAATGACTAAAAATTATAAATGAACAAATACAATAAGAACTCCCAGGTTATTGGCATTTGAATGTACTGAATTTAAAGTTATAGTGAAAGGAGGATGTGCATAGATTGATTTTAAACTTACCAAATGGTGTAGTCTGGTGAGAGGAGACTGATGGTGAAGATGGCCCAGCAGCATCCATGCCATCACCAACAAACTCTGCCTCAGACATGGCAACTGGACTATCATCTTGTGACGATTCTGCAATCGAATTTCAGTCCATATTAGCTACAGGCTAGGAGAGTGTAGTACCCACTAGTAATGGCTATTTACTGGAACATAAAGTGTATGCCAGGACCTCAGATTCCCTCACCTGCCACAGTGTCGGTGTCTTTGGCAATGTCAATGACATCATGATCATTTTCAGCAGCATACAGCTTAGGAAGCGCATTCTTGACCAACCGATTTTTTCTTATATTAACGAACTCGCTATTCTCGAAATGTATAGCACACAAACGAAACCCCTTCGCTTTCAAATGTTCCGCAGTTGAACCCACCAAATCCTCGTTGCCGGAACGGGTCAACCAGGCATCGCGTTGTGCTTGGTCTTTATTAGTGCAATAAAAAAAAGACAATGCCGGGTCCTTCAAATGAGTATTGGTGCACTCCCTATACTTGCAAATCATTTGCACACGACCCGTGCCCTTTCCCATAGCACCACTTCAGACTTTAATTAGAGTTCTGGTAAATATCATCCACAGCTTTTAACACTTCTAGCACTTGTTGCTCTGCCTCTACTGACGCTAAAGACGTCAGAGCTGACGCTAAAGACGTCATAGCCGCCGGCCATTATCAAAAACCTGGAACGCTAAAGCTATCTGCTACTCTCGTAGCAGACAGCGCGCTCTAAATAGCAATCAACGGTACTAATTTTTGAATCTCACTGGGCTATCCTGCTTACCACCCCCTGACTTAATTGCACATTGAACACAGTTAACACTCTTTGGTTAACACTACGCGTGCATGTGCATATGTGCACACATGACGGCTTGCATGACAGCTGGCCTTGGCGCTGCCAAACGGTGGGTGAAAACCGCGGCTTTATTCAAATACGTTAAAAATCCAGTCTATGAATTTTAGGGTTTCACGAGGTTTCACCACAAATATTTCACCTAAACAAAAACTGTGTCAAAATGCATTTTTTGGATGTGTTCAGGACACCTCTCCGAAGCTGGTTGCCTTGTTTTTTCCAGTTTATAGGAGGGGTAGCTTTTACATAAAAACACGATTATTAGCCAAGTTAAGTTAGGTATCAAAAAAGTTATAAGTAATGGCAATGCTGTAGTTTACTAATTTTGAAAGGTATTGACAGGAATTTTTCAGTAATAATTTCGGGGGGGGGGACCAACTTATTGCAATCATAAGATGGCACATTTTTTTTGCAAAATTTAGTTTTAACCATTTGTTTTTTTGCACAAAATTAATAGAAATGGGGGAATTGCTTTCCCTGGTTTGCATCAACAAGATGTTTGAAAATGTTCCATAATTGTATGAACTTAATAACGTATTTTTATGACGCATTATGCATGGATATTTTGATCGTAGTTATTTAATTGCAGAGGTTCATTAAAAAGGACGGTCGCAACACACAATCGGGTGGCACGTACCGTTACCACGTGTCGCCTACTCGCTTTCTCAGCAGAAAGCTCAAAATTAACGCTGGCTCTCCGACTATATCTTTAGTCACAACGCTTTTAATGTTTTAAAAAATCTGCCATCTAGGAAAAAATGTCAGCATACCCAAGCCTCGCCCCACTGCACGCCCCTGATAATGGTCATCCATCAAATACCTGACCCAGCACAGTGTTGCTTAACTTCGGTGATCCCACGAGAACCGATATATCTGTTCACGAATCATTATAGAGCTAACAAACTAGATCATAATATTTGTAATAGATTTAAGTTGTAATTATACATTATAAGCGTATTCAAAAGAATGATTGTGCATCATGCTATGAGTAAAAAGAGAAAAATATATATCCCTCAACCAGTATAATATTTTACTTATTTTTGCACAATATTGTGTCAAACCACAGGTCCTAGATGTCCTACAAAAACTTTAAAACCGGGCAATGCGAGTAATTCTGAGACGTGAATAATGATTTACATATGAGACAATATTGAAAAATTACATTTTCTAACCGTTAGGCAAAGAATTAAAATAAATCTTATTTTATTTCTGTATACAATTGTAAACGATCTTTTACCAGAATACCTAAGTCAAAAAGCCACGCTGATTACCACCATTCATATTCATCCCTCGAGGCGCAAAGTAAATGTAATGACATGTCTCATACCAAAGTTTTTGGTCAATCGAGAAATAAAAAAAATAATCATTATTATTATTAAATGGAGATGTGTCTATTAGTTTTAAAAACAAGATATGCACGCTGAACTCATTGTTAGTCAAGGGTGTAAAATTTTACAATGATATTCCACTAAACATGAAACAAATAAATAGTGGTTTAGATTTTGAAAGGAATGTACAAACTATATACAATACAGAAATGAATGATTATGTATGCTCTGATTTAATTAAACAAGCATATGGCCTAAATAAATGTATTCAATAAAAAAAATAAAAAATAAAACACTTCTTCAAGAGACTTGAGGCTATAAGATTTATTTTAAAATTTAAGAAAACAAATTGTGAAAGAGTGCACAAAACTCAGAGACATATTCTTGTTTTTGTAAGACGAGTGATTTTCATTTAGAAACCGCTGCGTGCGACTCATTTGGGGTGTTTTTCGTGGCTTTCAACATTCGTGGGTACTATATTTCTTGTAGTGTCAATGTGTCAATGTGAATTTTTGTCTCTGACCGAGACATATAGTCTTACTGCATTTAATTATTTATTTAAATTGAAATCGGAACAGTTTTGGGGGGTTATTTTTTACCCAACAGTGGATTTCTGCAAGGGGTGGATTGGGGTATTTAGCGCTCTTAAAACAAGCAATTTAAAAGACTCGATAACCCTGTGAAAACCTGTAAAAATGCATGTCAAGAGTCGCTAAACTTTTCTGCTCTGGCTTTCTTGCAAGGCCTCGATTCTTTGGTAAATACATATTTATTGATTGGTGTAGCGAGCGAAGCGAAATGTTCAGTTTCATTACCCTCAAAATAAGACACTAATTAAGACACGACCGTTCTTCCGTTTAGAAAAGAAGATTTCATCACTTCATTTTTTACAGAAAGTTTACATGATTCTTTAATGCACACTTGTTCAGCTCTTTACGTCGCCTTGTCTCCGATTTTGGAAATACAATACAAAGCAACATTCATCTACAACGCAACTAAAATTTCGTTCGCGAAGTACATTTACGGGCAGTTTTTTAAGAGTAGTTTTTGCCTTGCCGCCTAAGTTGTGCTTAAGGTTAGGCAATGGGGTTTAGTTTTGATTATAATCCCCTAATTCACTCTTTCGATTCACAATGCAACTTTTCGTTACAATTTCACTTCAAGTGTTAACATTTGCCGTATCGGTTGGCCTAAAAGTATGATTTAACATTTTTTGGGTAGGTGCATGTGTTTTCCTACTGCCCTGTTAGTTTCAATCGATTCCAATCAATAGTTTATATGCAATTGACCAAAGAAGAAGGGACCGTTTTTAGCTAAGTCAAAGATTGCCACGAAACGACTTGAGCTACAAACTTGAAATTAAACACTAACATTGTTGACTTAAAAAACATATTTTTCGGCTGTTTTTCGGTGTTTTTAAATCAGCTTAGACATTCAGCAGTGCTGTGTTCCAAATCAAATCTACAGTTTCATAGCCAGACACCCACGTGATGCACTCCCTTTTTGCTGCGGTAGAAAATTTGTGGAAAGAGAAAATGCACATCGCATCCCATATCATTCCCCCGGATACGTTTAAAACTGCTCTATACAAGCTATAAACTAAATATTCAAAGGTATGGCACAATCTAAATTAGCGCTTGAGAAAACACAAATAACATACAGTCAATTAACTATTCTTGTAATCTTTTTTGTTTACTCTAACAAAGTATCAATTGCTGTATCACTAGAAGACTCAAAATCTTCTCTCACAGACAAGTCATTTAAAATGTTCAAATGTAAATGTTTAAACATCTTCAGTACCATAATTGAGTCTCTACCGATTTGTTAAAATTAGGCGCTGCTGTGCGCTGAACACAAACGCAGGCAAGCCTGCTAGTTGGCAAGCGTGCCCAGCGTTGAGTGGTCGTCGTTTTGGTTGCTCCTTCTCCTTCCTTAAGTCCTGAATCTGATACTGGCAGCGCCCCAGCCTCCAAGAGTCGTCAGTGCTCTGCTCGCTCTCTCTAGGCTTTTCATTCTGTCAGTGGCTTTGGAGCGCGGAGGTCGTGTTGGCTGCTCGCGCTATCCCCGAGTAAAACACGTGACACTAGCACGTCGGAGGGTCAAAGTTTAGTGCGGCAAAAACCGAAAAACGCGTCTGTTTTTTCAATTGGATCTATTAAGTGAATCTACGTCTTGTTCGAAAAAACCGAGTGATTTTAATTGACATTTCCAAAGTTTGTTGGTTTATTGTGAATAAACAGTATCTCGTGTGCAACATCGTTATTTCGCAAAGTTTTTCCAATAATGAAAGGAAATTCTTACAACTCTTTCTAGTGCATCAAAATAACTTCATGTGCGACTAAAAACTTTATTTTTCTTTCGAATTGAAATCATAAAAGACATCATGGCAACTGTGGCATTGGGTCAGGATCAAAACTTGGAATACCATTTGATCACCCTTTTTGAAAAATTGGAATCTATTCGTCGCGATAATGATTCTGCCACTGTCGCCCCTCGGCCATCAATGCAAGCCGAGGTGCGGACTCTGGAATTCTGGCGGTCTATCATCTCTGAATGTCTCGCATCGTTCTTCTATGTGTTTATCGTATGTGGTGCCGCTGCCGGTGCTGGGGGCACAAGCCTGTCAGCTAATGTGATTGTCGCTACAGCATTAGCAACGGGTTTTGCGATGGCAACTCTAACCCAATGTTTCGCACACATCTCTGGTACGTCAAATATTACCTAAGATATACTGGTAATTTTCTCACGCAGATTCTTTCAAAAAACCTGCAAAACCTTCAGACCTGTAGAGGAATGTGGTAGGAAGGTACTGGTAGTGGTTCGTCTGCGTTACTGCTGTCGCTATTCTTAAAAGTAACAGGCTCACGCCACCGGCACGAATACGATACATGACCTTACAATTAAGGTACCTACATATTTTTTTAATAAATTGAGAAGTATTCTGTGCTTCGGTCAGATCATTTTTTAACAAACATTATAGTGCATGCTATCCCCGAGTAATGCTGACGGCATAGCGATAGAAAAATAAGTATGCATATGAAAGATATGTTACAGCGCTTAGTTGCTCAAGATCTATGGTGTGCTCGATCTAAGACATCCAAGCCACAAAGTACTAGTCCCAAATTGGGATGCGGTCCTCCTCCCACCTCCTCCCAACTAATTTTGAATGTCTTGACTTAGCTTGCTTCTCCCTTTCATATGGCAAGATGATGATTTATGATTGGTATAAAATTGAGAAGCGACGGGACACATGCTGCTCTCATTCAATTGATTTTATTGAAGAGCACAAATATTATAACGATGCTGTGTTGAAATAGTTATTTTTGCTTATTTTGTTATATGAAGAGTTGTCATATTTGGACATTTTTAGCAACAAAAATTAATCGCTGAAGTCATAAAGATGCATTGTCATTACACTAAAACCAAAGGTAATACTCGTAACTACGTTGGTAGGGAAGAAAATAATGATGCCTCGGGCTGGGTTTTGTTGTACCTATTAGGTCGTATTATTTTACAAGATGCATTTCGGAAAATGCATTCAAACTTGTAGTGCTGATTGAAGTGCACTACTCGAGACTGAAGACGTGATTAGAGTGCGGTTTATTTATTTAAGTCACTGAAATGGTGTCTATAATAGCGTATTCTACAGGTGCTGGCTGTAAACACGAGACACTAAGTAGAGAAGATAAGAAGCGACCCGCTATTCCTTTTCATCATCCTAATGGTTAAGCTCCACTAATTTGAATTTTATCCCCTTTCGAAAAAAACGGCCGATTAAAATTACAGAAGAGACAGTCTAAACTGTACTTCTAACAAAACAGAATCACTTAATAACAGGGTTCCGGGGAGGATATTAAAAATGGAATTGAAGTGAGCGACATTGTAGACACGCATGTCTCTTTGTTAAAAAATAAATAGCTATTTGTGGATTGTTTCTTGCAGGAGCGCACGTGAACCCTTCCGTGACAGTGGCCATGTTTGCCACTCGAAGCATATCTGCAATCAGAGCTATCATGTTCATTACAGCCCAATGTGGGGGAGGAATTGCAGGAGCGGCACTACTTTATGGGTAAGTGCAAAATTGCAATTTAATTGCTTGCTCTGTTGAAGTATGTTCTGCTATCGCACTTTCGTTCGAATGATGTCGAGATGTGTGTTCTGAACCCGATTTCTTGTTATGTTATGTTATGTTATGGTATGTGGTATGGCTAGTGGCTATGGAGTATTTAGTTTTATTATACAGAATAATTGGTTCCTTTTAAACTAGAGGACAGTTTTTGCATCTTTCAAACTTGAAAAAGAAAAATCAGTTGTTCACTTGAATGTCTCTATTTGTCTAACACTCTTGAGCTCTGTCTACCACTTTAAGGAGTTTATCTCAAGACTAAGTTTGAACAACTAACTGGTACAGTAAATACTTTGCTTTACTTGCTGCCACTGGGGTCTGTCTGTAAATAAAATAGAATTGGAGTGAGATTTTAATTAACTCTACTAAAGCAGGTATAAAGCAAGAAAAGGGGCACGACATATTTTTATTGATAAAACTGTTTCGTGAATTTTGGTCATGAGACCCACTAGAAAACGAGAAACTTTGGTTATGAGCTTCTTCACTTCCGCAACTTCTGTTCGTGGTGATTCACTTGAAAAGTTTGGTAAAGTTCAAAGTTGGTCCTATCCAGCTCTCCATATTATAGGAAATAGAATGGGTGGTACATTGCTATCAAGTACTTATATATCTGCTATAAAATAATTTAATATACCAAGTAATAACACCGAAGCTTTTAGTCTGTGAGACATAAAAATTAATTCTAAATTTCACATGTGGTAGTTACTCTCATTTTCTCCACATGTTCAACACATTCGAAATCTCAGCGATCTTAAGTATTCCTACACATGGCAGTAGAAAACAAGAGCAAAAAATAATATGAGGCACTCAAATCTCGTTATATTTATAAAAACAAATAACATACACAGATGGCGGGTAATCTTGATTCTTTTGTCAAGCGCTGTTTCATAAAATATTCACACAATTCTTACTGATGGTTTATTTTTCAAGCTATTTATTTGGCAATGTTGCAAATTATTCGAGGCATTTTCTTTGCCTTGACTTGTGGGCATCTACGAATACATCGTTTCAAAAAAAATCAGAAAAAGTGACCTGCTAATTTTCTTTTAGTCATATGATTACACAATGATAATTTGTAAGGAACCGCCAAACTCACGCTCTAAACGCATCACGAATATAAAAATACTTTTTTCATAATCTCACGATTAATAATTTTATTGTGTTGTCACAGATTCACTCCACAACCACACAACACACACACACACCCACACACACGGAGAAAGAGAGAGAGAGAGAGAAAGCATCACAAAAAACCACCCACCCTCTCCTTATAGTACATACGCTCGTATACCAAACAGTTCCCACATCTGGTATGTTTTCTCACACATATCTTCCAAATGAGTATCAGGCATGGACTCCACGCATCACGATACGAGCAATGGTAAAACGCATGGTATAAAAGCAGACCCCCAAAAATCCACATGTGCTCCCTAAGCAAGTAGGTGTTGATAGAACCACTCCTGCATGTGTGTCTGTCTGTAGTAGAACCACTTGCAAGCTGCAAGTCCCCAGAGACTGACTTTTCATGCGTGGGTCACAGATTTTTCAAAGCTGATCTGGGGTGTACTTTGTATAAAATGGGCGCATGTGAAAATCTTCGTGATATTGATATTTGCCTATTCACTTCATAAATGGTCTCTTGGGTATCCTCTCTGAGTTAGGGAATACGATGGTTTTATGCATTTCTGTGGGAAATTTTTCGTTCTGCAAATGATAAGGCAAAGTATAATGACAACATATATTTTTTTTATCGAAGTGAGTTATTTCTGATGAATTTATCTAAGAATAAATGATTACGGAATGAGTATCTTAGTATGATTTCGAACTCAGACCAATTTGTAAAACATACGAGTCTTATGTTTATGTACCAAATTATGTACTACCTTCTCTATGTCTTCGCATAAAGTCACAACCTAGTCATAACCAACATATCCGGAAAACAAAACAATCTCATTGAAAGTTTAAACAACAATAACATTTCCATTTTCCATGATGTGCATTTACGCTCCGCGTTAAATGTTTTGCACGCATGTTTGCTAATGTTTGCACGAACTTTAGTTTCCTTCGTTCACAAACGCCATATGATTTCATAATCGTGAGAGCCAACTTTGACAACTCAATTTTCCCACAACATTATACACACTAGAGATTTCAAATATGATAAAAGATTTCTTGCTCACGTCGAATTAGAACGATAGCAGAATAAAATTGGCTTATCATCCATTTAAACGTGAGCCCCCCTATCCCTGTGGTACTCATAATGCACATGCTTTGAATGCATGGATGCCACTGGCAAGTGCAGCAGTCACACTGAGCCAGGATCTACCCCATCCACACATTGACAAGCAATGCGTGAATTAACTATCAAGAGGCAGGCTTCATGTGTGACCATGGAAACAAGTGTACCCACGAGGGGCTGAAATTTCCCTGCCAACACCGAAATTCACAGAGGGAGTTCATTACATTCATATTGTGGTGTGAATGTGATCCAATGTTAGGGGGCCGGGAGGGTGGAGGGGGTGGGAGGAGGGATACTTGTTCATCTACAATGAGGGTTAAGTCACTTAAACTGAAGGGTAGACTCTGGTAAAACGATATAATGCTCATCTGTGATTGAATGTTCAGCTTTGTTGATGCTGGGTGGTGTCAGGACTCACAAGCTGTGGTTGAAAATTAAATGCAAACTTGCGATGCGTTTATGAAAACTGGCGTAGCAGCCAGTATTCGCGAAGTAGCCACTTCGAAGCACGTTTTTAATGCTATTTTTTAACTTTACTAAAACGAAACGGAAGCTACAAATTATGGTTCAAGCAACTGTTTTAGATTTGACGTACACATGATACATTATTATTATGTTAAAATGTGAATAGCCAATTTCAGATAACCTACGTTTAATTTTGTTTGGGTAGTTTATTAGTTTGGACTTGAATGAGCATTGGTTAATAAATATAGAAGAGAACAAACTGCAACTGAAGAAAGATACACAACGAAGAGAGATAATAGACGCGTTATTGGATATGTGTTGTTATTCTTTTTGTTCGGCAAACATCCAAGGAAGGTAGTCGCAATGTTTATACATCATGAAACCTTTTTTTAAGTTCTTTCGTAAATCAGGCTCTACTCGTAAGAGGTTACTTGGGCGATGGCTGTACTAGTTCGTGATACCAATGGTAAATGATGGCTGAGTTCCACTTGACATCTGTCAGTGTGGCGAGCTGCCCAAAGCAGACTGTGATCTTGCGCGAAGCAGTCAGCTGCGTAGCGGTGGCGGTGGCTTTGCACCCACCCTACCCCACCTCACCCCAACCGACCCTACGTCTTAAATACATCACAATTGACGACCTCCGCAGATGTCGGCTTGTTTTATGTAACAGAGTGCTGGATGACCTTTTTTGCTGTTAGGAAATAATAACAGAAAAAAAAAAATCACAGAGCTGTGTCGAATCCTGGACGCATATAAAACAACGTTTTTAAGTTTGAAATTCGATAGGCTTATGATGTTATTTTAATTACGTTATGTTTTTGCGGTAGATACGATCACATGTAAATCTCATCTCATGTTGAATAATCACGTAACTATACCAAAATCAATGCTTTCATCAGAGCTTAGCTATTCAGAAAAATCTGACGAAAAATAAAAGTTACACGTGTAGAATTGCATACCCTGAATGTAAAACTTTGATACCAATTAAAACAAGCGCCATATAAATTCAAATTGATTGCAATCCTGATTTCATCGAGCTGTAGACTTGCAGCATCTAGTACTAAAGGCGAGGGCTGGCATTTAATGATGTTTACTAGACGTTCTAAGATCTTACGTTGACTAGTGCGTGTTAACCTTTGCTCATCTTATGATTAACTGTGCTCGTTCTTTTATTAGGAACTAGCCGTAGTCCATCCACGACTAGTTGAACATTATACTTCTTTCTCACGGTCCTAGCTGGTGGCCTTAATTAATATTATCCCAGGGGGTCGATTTTATGTGCTTTTGCTAACGTCCATTCCACCCATACGGATACTACTAACGATGATCGAGTAATTATTATTAGTACCAATTTTACTTTCTTTACGTGTTATCTTATTCACGCAGGCAGTAAATCGCAATTCATTTTTGATTTTTACAAAATTTTGAGCAGTTGGCCGAGTAAAGTAGGTATTGTAACCCTATTATTACATCAACACGCACACGA
This sequence comes from Protonemura montana, assembly GCA_947568835.1. NCBI lineage: Eukaryota > Metazoa > Arthropoda > Insecta > Plecoptera > Nemouridae > Protonemura > Protonemura montana. Next base: position 3,995,993 of record OX387604.1, on the reverse strand, counting down.
ATTAAGCAAATCGGTTATAACAAAGACTGTATTCTTTGGCCGAGTCTTCGAGCTGGTTGGTCCAGACTTCGAACTCTAGTCTAACTCTAGTGGATCGTTAGACACCTAATATCAGGATTCCTTTTCTCTACCAATTTCCAATTTGAATATTCGATTATTCTGAGCGGTCAGTGAATGGAAATGATACGGGTGAAGTTAAATCTTACCGTAGTTCAAATGTGCAAGCAAAATATTGGAAAAATGGTATGTTTCTCATCCATGTGACTCCTTTATTGTTTCCTCTTTTTTTTCCAGCTGAGCAAACAGCAGTAGCCGGAGTTTCATACGTAGCTTAGCTTGCATAGCCGCAACAAAATGTGAAAAACACTTCCTTTTCTCAGTCTTATGTCAATATTCTCTAGTGTGAGGTAGTGTGTCACAGATATATACGTGGCAAAGCAGCTGATAGAGAATGTATCTTTCCTCCAAAAAAATCGCTCCTCTATCTTCGGTCCGGAGCCAGGTGTTATTTGGTGCTAAATTGAATACCTTTGAGAAGTGAGAAGGCTGAAGGGACAAGAGCTGGGCTGAGCTGGGCTGGCGTTTAGGCATGGTTTAGGTTCATTTTCTACCAAGACAGCCCTGAAAGGTTGGCAGGCAGGCAGGCCGGCCGACCGCCAGGTGAAATAGAGGGTTCTGCACCACACTTTTCTTCTACGAGGGTAGAAGCAGATGGCTGAACGGTGTGGCATGTGCCCGTCTTCCAATGATAATACCTTGGCTGCAGTGTGCTGTGGAGCGTGCACACCTTGCGCAGATGAGGAAATCACTATCCTCCTTCTCGGGGAACAAAATCAGATTTTTAATATCGGACTAAAGATTAGTGTCAGACTATCATCTTACTTTTTGTTCCTCAATCCTTGCATTTGTGTTTACATTCAGTAATGCTTACGTGTGGCTAAAGAAAACCGGATTTTTAAATTGAATTCACTTACTCTGGTTTGTTTTCCCATCGATATCCATTAAGGTTTTCGGAATCGTTTCAATAAATGCATTCCACATCGCTTATTCCCAATTTGCACAATCGTGCTGGATAAAAAACTGCTTTTGGTAATGGACATCGTAATATGCTTTCTAGAAAGAAGCCTCGTCCATTAGCATACCTAGACCATCCCTTGACTAATTCATTTAATATAATAATATTAAAAGCTGACAGTCCGAATTGATAAATGATAACTGATAAGCCACCCCAGTAAACAAGCGTAGTAATTACGTACCCCCAAACCTCCAGGGGTGAACATTATTTATCACTTAGCCCAACCCTTGGCCAACGAAATTTTAGGAGCATAGGTATTTAACACGTTAGCAAATAGTCAACCGTATTGATTATTAATTAACGCTGCCAAGTACTATTTCTGTGATTCCCAATAGATAAGTGTTTCGATTTGAATAATGTATTATATTGTCAACGTAGGCAATTATTCGATCGAGACTAGTAGAGACTTGAGGTCTAAGTAGCGTGGAACTGAGGTGGAATTCACACCCACTAGAAGCCAATTACTTTGTACTTGAATATATTGATTACTTAGTATTGCCAAATGCATACATTAACAAGCTTAAGGCAAAGCCGCACACTTGAAAATTATTAAAATACTAGCGGATTTTAATTAATTTATGAGGTTTGCAAGCCAAATATACCCATACATTCTCACGCAATCCACATTTTTTTTCAGTCTGACTCTCAGGTTATTTTAAGCTACAAGCACAGCTACAAGTGTTTCGGCAAATTGCAAGTTGTCTTTGACTTAAAACGCAGGTTAGTAGTATCAATTGTGAATTTTGATAAAATACATTCTAGTTCGTTTAGTCTATTTTGACGTTCAGCATCATTTTTGTCCATCATATCGCGTTTTTATATTTATTCAAATTTGTGTTGGACAACCGAACCCCTTTTCACTTTTGTTATACCTGTTGAACCAAATCAGAAAAAACGTGTCATTATTAAAAAGGAATGAAGTTTTTTTCTGAGTTTATAATTGCGAATCAAAATTCATGGAGCGATCTATAAAATTGGTTTTCATCGCATGCTGCCGTCGCCCGCCGCTGCCGCCACTGGAGCAGGTGTTTCGAAAGATTCTTCAAAATTACAAGCACATACCGACCATCGAATTCACAGGGCGATTAACTATACCGTAAAATGCATTACTTGTCATTTAAAGCTAGCATCATACAGACCACAATACATTGTCTTCATTGTTTATGGGTATATCCACCAAGAAAATCAGACAATAATTAAACTTACGGAGATTAAGTTTCTAAATAGGGTTCGATGGTGATGAAAAAAAGAACCGGCTGCTCTCCGGTCCTCGGATGAATGCTTGCCTGGTCAGTAACTTCGGCACGCGCACCGTTCTACCCGTTGATCGTCTTCGATTGGTACAATCTCCTCTGTCTCAAGATGTACCGGTCTCCCGGATCAGAAACCATTTCGAAGTACCCATCACTGTAACTAAAGTCGATAACCGATTGACTGCATTGTAGACCACTCGTAAACAAGTATCGCTGGTTGCAAATTAAACTAGATTTAGAGATCACAAACTATCCTACGAATTGCGGTAGGTACGATAGGTTTTGTTAGGTATGATAGTAATTGCGATAGGTTTCGGCAGCCATATTTTGAGACTTATGATTAATTTAAGTGATTGATATAAGATGCTTGTTAAAAATTTGGGAAAGCCCCAGCTTCGCTTTGGTTTGAAATCCATTTCAACATGGACCATGAGTTGACCATGAGGATCTCGAGGTGGATCGGTGCATAGATTTTGCCGATGCAATAGATAGAGGCGAGCCAAGCCGAGCGTTCATCGCGCAGACCAGCACAACTAGCAGACTTGACCATGTTGCTGCCGAGAATTGAGCGGCAGGTGCTACTGACGACATGGCCATACTTTCTTCGATGCGGTTCATACTTGAAACTCAAGGCGTTCTGGCGACTTCAGCAGCTTCATTTGGTTCCAGTCATTGAGCGAAATGATTCAGACGGGACTTTAAAAGATTGCTAATATTGAAAATGTCTGAAATTAAAATCTTAAAGTGTGGATGGAAATTTCGATATGTAAAGCAACATTTTTGGTCAGTTTTGGTTGGTTCTATTGGTTGATTTGTGGAGTTTAACGACGCACTGTTTTGAAAATCCTTTGGTGGTGGTCTGAAAGCGTTCGTGAATGAGTGGCTGATGATGTGGATGATTATGCACCTAATCTAGCCTACTTTGTTGGTGCTAGTTTCTACATTTTTGTACTATCAAGTCTCAAGAAGGGTGTTTTTCACAAAATTCAAAACCCGCGCAGTTAAAAATGAATAGCAAGTGTACATATTACCAAGTGAAATACCATGCGTGGTTAATAACTTGATACCACGTGTATTTAATACCACGTTTTAGCCGTATTGTTCTGTTGATTTTGTTGGCTTATTTATTCGCACTTTTTGTGCATAACAGGTTGGTCTCTGTCAAATGTTTTCACGCACAAAGACGAGTACGTTTTGAAATTTAGGCACAAGTAATAAAGTTTGCAACACGCGACTTCTTTCAGACACCGGCCAAGTATTTGATTCATTTTTTTATAAAATAAAACATGCTTTTTATCTGAAAGAATCCAGGAAGAAAAATTTAACAACATATTCGCACTTTTCCTTATTACCGTATTGGAAAATGACTGAATACGAAATCTATTTAATCCAAACAATAGCTGAAACGACAAGTACATAGCTTGCAAACTTAGCTACATTTTTAGAAAACCACATTCAATGTCAGTAACTAAAACGTGAAGAAACCAAAACAGTTTCCTCAATAAAAATCTTAATAAAATCATGACACCGAGACATTTTAAATCTTGAGTCGAGATGAGTATAGTCTGTGGTCCAACCAAGAAAAGGAAGTTGCTAGGGCAAAGAGCGGCTGCAGCCAGGCATACCCGGCAAACGGCAGGTGTGCCTAGCACCGCATACACAGATTGATGAACAGCTGTTCCTCTTAACATTGCCGTAGCCTTGCTTGCCTCGGTCTTTGCCATACCCCACTTTACCTGAGGGAGAGCTTAGGTTTTTCTAGCATTCACGGACAACTATGATATCACTAACAGGTAGACCAGGATATTTTCTTACGTGTTCTAAATTCATCCAACACCGAGATATTTATTCACACACCTTACTCTATAGTGATTTGTGGTAACTCCTAATTCATAATTATGAAAAGTTGAAAGCTATTGACAGATTATGGTCAGATACAATTATTATTTTTTTGTTTTCTATTGTAAAATATTTGTTTATCCTCTGTCATCACTGAGTTGAGATTAATTTGTTAAATATTTTGAAATTTTGATATTGTTTATTCAAGATAAAGCCTATTTAGCTAAATCGAAGTGTGTGTAGTAACATTCTTTATTTTGCTAATTTGCTAGTTGGTACATACATTGATACATCTTATAGCGATAAAGCGCGATGTTAAAAGAATTATTCAGAGAGAAAAAATATTTTAGTGGAAGTCTGGAAGCCTAATCTTTCATCTATCTCTAAATCTCACCGCAATTAATATATGAAAAGCTTAGGGTTCGTTGTTTCTAAAAAATATCAAGCGCTGAAATGTTTCTTCGTAATCTGCAATCAACCTCGTTTCGCGCATCGTCCCATGACTTTTAGCTAATTTGATGAAAATTGTGAGTGCTCCTGCAATTATCTTGCTATTCTAGCCGGAACTCGTGGAGCATCTCAAATGTTAGTATGTTCCAATCGAATTTACATTTAACTAAAACGAACAACAAAGAACCACACGTATCAGAACAATATTACGCACACAGTTTCCGTGTGACTCCAAAAACAAATTTAATTTTCTTAAAATAGGTACAATAAAGTGAAATTGTGTATTACTAAGCATAGATTTTGAAGGCTATTTGAAGCCAGCTATTGCAGATTATTTTTCCGTGCTCTGTGCTTATCTCCCTTGCAGTTTCTTCTGAGTGGACTGGAGATGCATTCATCTTCACCCTCATTTCACCCTCAATGCACCTCGTCTCACTGCGTCTCCTTTTCCTTTCAAAGGCAGACAATCGGTATCTCAGTGTCTTCCATGGGCCGCCTCACCGTCGCTCTAAATCCAGACCCCGCAGCCGTACGGATCTCCGAAATGCCGGCACTGAATTCCTACCAACTGTTCTTCATCTTTCAAGCTATCCCTAGCTTCATAACAGGACCACGCTGGCTTCTTTGTTACGTAATACGTAGGCCACCTTTTCAACAGAAAGAATATATTGCCATCTTACGATATTTCAATTTTCTGTCATCAATCTTGGCACTTTTTATAGGTTTTTGGGGACCGTGCGTGCTCTCTGCTACGTCTGCGTCCTTTACCTATTAACTTTTATTTCGTTTTTAAAATAGGGTAGTTTTTTTTTACTCTCAGAAATTCCTTTCCTGCGTCTTGTGGTTTTGAAAAGCGCGGAGAGATTTTTACTTTTAGTCTTCACTTTCCCAAACGAGAAAAGTAAATGTAGGTAAGTTTCACATAATAAAGCCACTTATCCCATTTCTCTACAGCACAAAAAAGTACCTCCACCCTCGCCTTGCTTCGGCGACTTGATCCCAATATCTTGACCCTTTCGTTTAATACAGCTCGTATTTTACAAAGAATTCCCCAAAATACCTTCTGGCTATTCCCGTCAAGTGGAAACTTTTTAACGCTAAGTCCCAGACAGTTATATATACTTTATAGACGTCACATTTTTCTATAAAATAAATGAATAACAGAAACAAACTTCACCATTAGCTTGAAGTCAAAAACACCTCCCTATATTCCAGAGTTCTTCTAAGTAGCAACTTCGCATTTTAAATTAAATTTAAGAACGTACCTACCTTCCTAAATCTATATCAAATCTATACAACATCGTAACGAAACGTACGAAATTAAATTTCATGCAGAGAATTTTGTCTCGCCTTTTCGTTGCCAATATGAAGGAGGCGTCAAATAGTTTCATAGTTTATTATAAACTCAATTAAAAAACGTAAAATACACGACGGTGATAAAAAATGAAAAACTGGGCTCGATCAAAATGAAAAACTTGACGATGCCTATTTTGCTGTAATCATAGATTTTCATTTAGAAAAAACGTGAGAATTAAACATAATCTTTTTCACTCTCAATGAAATGAATTCATTTTTATAGATATCACAAGCTAGAAATCTCCCACATTAGAAAAAATCCAGTCCCACCCATACCACTTTTGAGCGAGCACAGAGCATTGATGGAGCCTCAATTGTACGAGTGCACGTGCTGAAAAACGAATACAAAGTATACGCGTGTGTAAATGGGCGCATGAAAGACTACAAAGGTCGGGCGAGATGAATGGAGGCTGCAGCCGCTTGAGCTGCAGCCTCCTTGCAACTAAATGCACTGGGAGAGCACATGGCGAGTGAAAGTGCAACCTGTCATATATTGCGGGATGCTGCACTTGTAACACATGTGCACTTGTGTACCGCACATTGCATAATGGCGCGTTTGCACACACATATATATATATATATATATGATAATTCTAACTATAGTATGAAAAATTTTTAATGTTAAGCATAGTGTTTATTATTATATTATTTAATTATATGATTTGGTTGTGTTTTAATGAAATATTTGAGTCTCTAACAGTATTATGGGCCAACGGCTTAATTATTTAAATAAATTTGGAAAAGTAAACCTATTTCAACCCGTATTTAAATACAGCACAACAGTAACTTAATTATTTTACTATTAGTGGTGTTATTTTTGTATCCGAAATTAGTCACATATGCTAAGAAAATTCTTGCTTTTGCGTCTGATTTTTAGCTATAAGTTTAAATGTGACGTAACATCGCTTTCTGAAGATGAAAAGTTATTTCCACCATCTCAATATTATATCAAGCTTAAATCCAAGTCGCAAATAAAGCTAACTTGAAAATGATACACTTAAATGTGTACGTGAAAATTTGTTTGCTGCTCGCTCCCTTTGTAGCTACTCATACTTGTACCTTGCGCTTTACCTTGTTGTCACCTGACAACTTTGTGCAGGAGAACACTCAATTGATTGATTGATTATTGGTGTTTAACGACGCACTGTTTTGACATCTGGTCATGTGGCACCGGTCTTATTGCGTCGGTGAACGAGCGAATGATTATGAGGATTATGATGAACCTAACCTAGCCTAGAAGGGAAGAGAGGAAACCCGGTGCCGGTTACGAAGCCTACTCCTGTCGAATAGCACCAAGGGGACCACCGGCTTAGCGTCCTTTCCGATGTACGGTACAACGCAAACATCAGGATTACTCCACAAATCCATGCTGTCGAGAGGTTGATAAGCAAGGCGAATGAAGTTGCTGTCTTAACCTTTATCCCTCCAACCTCTCTCCCGTACAGAACTGGTCATGTGTATGATGGTCACCCATCCAATACCTGTATCAGAGCAGTTTTGCTTAACTTCAGTGATCTCACGAGAACCGGACATTCGACATTCAAACCCAGAATGGTGAGAAAATGTGTACATTTTCAAAATTGATTTTGATGTAATCATCGTTGGAGAAGATCGTCTTAAAAAATGATCTTTTAAAAAGATCGAAGTTCGCGATCGTTTTTTTTAAGTCCAAATTCAATTTCGTTTCAATAAAAGATCAAGTTCATTTAAAAGATCGTTTTCGAAAAAAATCTTGTGATCTCTGGAAAAAACGTATTTTTAGCACCTATAGGTACTGGAAAATGCAATATTAATATAGAAATAGTAAGAACACAATGCGACGAGGACTATGACGTATAGTCGAGATTACAAGAAGAAAATTAACTGCCTGTAAACACCAGAAACAAAAATGTCCTGCATGTTATACAACGGACAGTGGTCAGTGGAACATGGCAGAAAGGGGACCTCGAATCTCGATGACCCAATTTGAGAAAATCTGTGGTCGTGGACAGGCACGGCGGACATATATAAGCAGGATTTGCACGCATCAATAAAACTAATATAAGTTTAAAACTATTAACCGTTTGGAATCCTGGAAACGCTTTCAAGTCTTAGAAGGAAATTGAAAGCTATGGAAAATATTTCCATTTGCCACTGTCAAATACACCAAAAAAGGAACGACTGTGCAAACGAGCTTGATCTTTTAAAACGATATTTAAAAAAAAAGATCATGGAAAATCCGATCGCGATCGAATAAAAAGATCGCGATCAGTTCGAAGATCACTAAAAAATATCTTATATCTTAAATAGATCACTAAAATATGTTTTAAAATATCCCTCCCCAACTATGGATGTAATATGCATTCCGATCAGATCTATGGAATGCATTAATATATTTGTATGCTGTTCGGGTGTTTGGCTGATCTGTAACTTTAAGTTCACTGTGCTTTGGGCCGTGAACTGGTTGGGGGAGGGTTTGGGAGATAGAGAGGGGTGGGGGTATTGATTACGGGCAATAATGCCCCTGAGTGTAAGTAAATGGTGAGAGGTGGTGGTGTGGGGGGGGGGGGGGGGATTAAGGGTGTGAGCGTGTGAATCTCCACTGAAAAGAGATTCCATGAGAAATAAAAGATGATTTCGACTAGCCAATTTTACTGCACCGGACGATTTAATTAATGTCGCATACCATAAAAAAATATAATTTGTGAAGTTACGATCGTTTTTGAAAACCAGCTGATGAGGGAGTTAACACGTGTTGATATTTGTATTGGTTTGGGCTTTTCTTTAGTCCGATACTGATTTCAAAGCTTATACAAATTAAAAATTTGACTCCGATTCCAGTTTTTATTCCAAAAAGAAAGTATCGATTATTTTCGATTCCTATTTTCCGACTTCGACCGAAAGGTACTTCGATTTCAGATTTCTTTTTTGATATTTACAAGATTTGTAGGACAAGCCCGTCTTTGCACTTTGTACCTAAATTAGCAGCCTCTGATTTAGTTGACCAGTGAAACATGTTATTAAGGGAGAAGGTCCAGAAGAAAATGTTGACCGAATAAAGATTAATCGTAGCTGCATTGCCATTGCAATGCGCTTTGGGGACACAGACAGCCAATAGAAAAACTATTCGATGATTGACTGCAATTTAAAATGACAATTTATAATCATCGAGCCATGTCAAGCGATGGCAGATTTGGCCGTCGACTCCAGAATAGCAAAGCGAAACGATGGATTTTCTTTATTGCAATGACATCTTAATGTTCTTGAGAAAGAATTGATACTTGATAATGTCTCTTTGGAGAAATGTTGCGGCACATTGCCTCTGGGAGTTGACACGAAGCGTTCTGGAAGCTTTGGAGCAAGCAATGCTAATACAACATAGAACTGTTGCTGGAATGCCGTCTCCTTGCTTGGACTTACAGATTCCTCGGGTCGCCACCGAAAATTGAAAGCATTAATTTTCAGCAGATATTCTAGGGTCCTTGTACAGGCAGTAAGCATTTCTTTTCTATCTAGCCCGAGGAACTGTTTTAGATTTTTTTAATGTCATAAAACGCTGGGCCATGAATCCGATCGACTGAAATTGATAAGACCGAAAAGAATTTGTTCATTAAATAACAATTATTTACGATTTATTCTGGACCAAAGGTATGTTTTACATTTACGTTTATTGGGTCAGAGGATATGGATTCAGCATTCCAGAATAAGGTAGTTTATCAAAATATTTTGGCTTATTTAAAAAGAACATTTTAACTACCGTAAAGAATTTTTGAAAATTTTGAAATCTCTTTGAAAATTGCAAGCTGATAAAGTGGGACTTTTCGACACCGACACCAATTTTAACTCCTTTCGATAAGTGTGCATTTCAAATAATGTTGCATTCTTTATTCTTTAATTTCTCTATTCTTTAAAAAATTCTTCATAGACATTTGTTCATTCAATCTGTGCTTTTACTCAATGACTGAATTGTATAAATGAGAATCAAAAAGATTTAGACATGTTACTAGGATAATGAAAATAATATGCATAAAACTGAAAAATGTCTATATCGTTGTGAATGATCTTATGACAAATAAATAAATACATACACAATACACAAATCATCTGCTAGATCAGGAAATCAAATTGTTACCGAAATAAACATAACCTAATTAAACTGCGTCTTTCAAAAGAAGTCTTAACTTGTCAATTTGTGGATTTGGAAATTTTTTCTCAGGTTTAAACTGTGACTTTCAATATGTACACTTTAACCTACAACACGATTAAACTACTACTAACCAACAGACGTAACGTTGTTTTGATGTCAAAAAGACACGTGTAAATACAATCATCGGTTTGTGGGCAATTCTTTGATTTTGATTTTGTGGAGTACCCACACGCTTTGATTGGTTAGGTGTTATAGAAATAGAATATCATTGATAGGACAGGATATCGGATTTGATTGATTAGGATATCATCCACACCAGTCGCTCCATTCCACAGACAAAAATTGTATCAAAACTTATACATTGGTCTGCGAATTTCATAAATCGAACAAAGATATTTGTAGCGTTGGCGGTTTGCCCCAACATGCTCTCCAGGGGCGAATCCCAATAACTAGACTCACTCAAAAAGTTGCCGATATTGAAGTCCTATTTATACACTGTCAATAACAAATTCAGAAAATTGTTATTTTTCCTCATATAACAAAAATGCCCAGAAAAATCTAGATTTATTGAATATAGACCCAAACAGAATATTCAGTCTAGTGGCTTCAATTTTCTACAATAAAATTGTCACAAGCATATAGAGCTCATGGCATCATTTTTTCTGAGTTTTCCTCTACCTATGATGACAAAGAATATTTTCCAGGAATACGCTATTATTAGACAGTTTTGATGAAGAGCTCGTTCACGATAATATGTCGCTCTCGGTTCACCAAATATTAATTGGTAGCTGTAAATGATTTGTTCAGGCTAAATATATATATGCAATTAAATGAAAAGCGCCATTGGCCTGTAATTCCTTGCCTTTACCAGCTGTTTTGTGCCTGATCGAGACAGCTATTGTTAATTTGAGGTAAAAATAACTAAGGCTAAGAGTATAGGTACAAGAAGATGTTACTTCGATTGTCGATGTGGTTTGCCTAGCTTTTCTAGATTATTTCTTCTTGGTACTTCTCGGTATATCAAAGGTTGCGACTGGTTATCAGCTGTTTGGTTGTCAAGACAGAAATTGAAAATGTGATAAAGAATGATTATACGAACAAATAAAATTAATAATTTGGCATTAGCAACAATATATCTTACAGTCGCCAATTGAAATCGTACCTTCCCAAACACAAGAAAACTTGACACTTAATACCACTACTTCAACAAGAAATAGCAAGATTTCGAAAACTAATTATTTGAATTGACAATTTTCCAATTAGCTTGTTAAACTTGGAGCATAGTGCCCAGAAAACATACTCTATGTGTTTCTGGGTTACAGATGGTCAGGCATCTAAAGCAGATATATCTTTGGCTGACATGGTATGGAAGATCTCAGATTGAAGGCACAGCAAACACGTGGTCGGTGGCATAGAGCAGCTGCTCCTCTATTATGTTGATGTCTGCTCTAGAGGCCAAGTTCTTTCAAGATGAATTCGTCTTGAATGGCTATGGAATGGTTCAAGTTTCAGTAGGATTGTGTCGAGGCAGGATGTAGTTGGGCACCCGCCTGCAAAGGTACAAGGTTGGCAGGCCATGACAGGACAGCGAACCTATCTTGCTCTGATATCAGATGGCATACCACCCCAAAACACTAACATACCAAGAAGGTATCGCCATCTTGTCTCGGCCGCCCTCAGAAACCTGTAGTTCATTAACAAGGGGTTGGTTATTATTTCTAGATTTCGGCGTTGGGAATTTTTACATAAAGACATGTAATTGGAATGTTTTTTTGGGGAATAAAAAGGGAATACCGAAAGACAGTACCGTTCCGAACAACATTGTCGACAACCTATAATTTCAAATGATTTTTGACAAAACTAAAGAATTCTTCTTCTGATTTTAAATAAAATTACAGGTTAGAATGATATTGGTTAGTATTAATGAAGGAAGCATATGACCGAAGTAAATTTGCGTGAAAATATTGTACATTGTTGCAGATATTTTTAAGAAAGATGTTAATAAGAAAGAAATTTAAAAACTTCTTGTTTTGGACTTGCCATCATTGAATCTTTAAATTTTATTTTGTAGTACATCCTAAATCTTTAATAAATTAAGATGGCATGATCCGTTGATGACAAGTTCCGTCCTTCAGAGAGGCAGATGGGAAGGTTGGCCCTTAGAATCTTACCACCCCCAACAAAGCACTAATACCAGCTTGTACCATCTTATACCATCTTAAACTATCCTCTCCCCTCACTCCTACGCACAGCACACTTACATCCATGATCTTAGCTTGACGTATCCGCTCTTCTTGCCATCACAAATCTTTTCACTTCCTGGCCATTCCCTACTTACTCACCTAAATTATTCTCGAGGTAAGAAAATTACCGAATTATATATGATAATACAACATATGCGATGTTAGGTTGTTGTAAAGGCCAGCGTGGTGGCTTGAGATTTCATATATTTAAATTAATTTAAATTTCATATCTGAAATATTTCATCTAATTTCTATCACATCTGTTGTTGTTTCGGAGAGAGGTTCGTTTAGGGTGGTTATCTGCTTTTTGTTTTGCTGCGACTATGCTAGAAGGGATAGAATATGCAGGATATAACCACACTGTTCCTCTAACCATTGACTCCTGAAATATTTGTGGTGATTTCTGGTTCAGTCGCTCTTTATTCAAATAAATTTAAAATATAATTTACTGAAATCATTTTAAGGGTCACCGGTTAGAAACAGCAGATACATTTATTTAAGACACCGCTTTATTTAGATTTTCAAGTTTCTTGTCGATACAAAATTTCAATCAATGATCACAATTCGCATAATTCAGGCACCGCCGCCAAGTTGTGTGAATTTTTATGCATATAACCTTGTTGCGAGTATCAAGTGGCCATTTAAAATAATTTAAAATAATATATAATCAAACCTCGTCAACATTCATTTTCAGATCGCATCAGTTTGAAAGTTCATTCCACAATTTCAATAACAAGCACTTGATGAATTGATCGCAACTTTTAATTAGATTGACATTACACAAATGATTGTATCGTACAGAATCTGGTCACCTCAGTGGGATTCCATATGGTCGTCTAACACAACTGCTCTGCTCTCGGTAGTTGCTTTACAAACACGCACACCTGGCGGCTTGCACACCTTCCTTTATTGCAAGGTGATCCTTCAATCCGAGTAAAATGACACGCGCACGGGAGCGCTACTCACCAAACTACTTTAAAATCCCGCAGCACAAAGATTTAAAAATACATATTTGCCTTCAAGCCTGTTGAAAACAACTGGTAATTGGCAATTTATTTCTTTGTACCATTGCTTTGACAATATGCAATATGCAATAATGTGTCACAGGTTACGCTGGGGGGGGGGGGGGGGGGGGGGGGGGACTAGACTAACATTGTTTCTAGCCGTTTGGATGGACAGGTAAACAAACTCGAGCAAACTATAAAAGTGTTTCATTATAAAAATCTCGATCAAATCCCTCATATATGCTTTACAAATTACTGCAAGTCTATGATTGTAAGAACTAACAGGTAAAAGAAACTTCACTTCAGTTATTTTTCAATGCAGTTTTAAAGCACATATTCGATATTGGCTCTATTTGCAACTAGCTCTTCTTCTCAGTCGCAAATTGGTGCGTATGAAGAGCTGTAAGTACTAGTAAGGCAATATTAACACACAATTTAACTGTTAGCATTATTTCTCGCTTTACATCACGCTCATTCTCGCTCATTCTCGCTCATTCTCGCTTCGCATAGGGCATATCTTGATGTCAAGTTGATTTTGCCCCCCCCCCCCCCCCCCCGTTTTTTCTTAGGACCTGTGACTGTGAGCGTTAGTGCCAATTTGGCACTAACGCTCACAAAAGTCAGAAATCGAAACTTATGTAAACACATTTGTATGTGTTTAACAGCATTATTCCGATTCAAATTGGATATTTTTTTCAATTTTGCATGGTTTATCCGTATGATATTTTTCCTGATGATTTTCGGAATTGAAACATTAACAAAACTATCTGTTGGTATTCGAAACTCGAAACTGGTATTATATCTGCTCGGTTGCAGCACATGACTTAAGTTTCTCAATTACTGCTCATTAGAGCTAATTAGGCCATGCAATGCATTTCACGTGGTGTATTTTACTCGGCGAAATGTTCAACGATATTGCCACGATATTTGATATCGAGTGGCACCATCGTAGGTCAACATGTTCGTTGAATATACCTTAGCACGTAGCACACAGTAAATCACCTTTCTGAAATTCGAACCTAAATTCTGTAGGCAATGGCATTTAAAGACTGCATTCGGTATGCACCTGCAGCCTTCACTCACTGCACTCACTGCATTATATATAATGAAACTGCATGTCCTGTCATGTGCTGGTTAGTCGTTTATAGCTGGTGGTCATTTGAGAATCAAACAATTTTTTTTTGACATTAAGAGTTGGGCATAAAAAAATAATTTAGGTATGGTATTTCATGGGATTTTTAATGTCATTTGACAAGCGAGGAGAAATGAGAAGTAATAAAGTACAACAGGAAAATGGGTAGCGATTTTAATAACCCACCAAAAATAATATCGAGTTCTCGATTTGTAACAGCCAAGTTGTGGAATACAAATGTGCGTCGTCATTCTTCATCATTGCTCCTTACTGCGACATTATACATCACGGAAACAACTTGATTGATCCGTTTCACCGAACGGTTTGGCGTGTTTGAAACACCGGTTCTCGTGAGCTCACCGAAGTTAAGCAGCACTGCCCTGGGTCAGCTATTGGATGGATGACCGTCATACACATGACCTGTTCTGTCCAGGAGAGAGGTTGGAGGGATGAAAGTGAGTACAACAACTTCATTCGCCATGCTTATCAACCTCTCGACAGCATGGATTTTTGTACCGTTCTTCGGAAGGAACGTTAAGCCTGTGGTCCCCTTGCTGCTGTTCGACAGGAGTAGGCTACGTGTCAGCACCGGGTTTCCCCTCTTCCCTTCTAGGCAAGGTTAGATACATTATCATCCTCATCATCATCCACTCATTCACCGACGCCATTAGACCAGTACCGCATGGCCACAACAGTGCGTCTTTAAACACCACAAATCAATCAATCAATTGATCTGTTTGATTGATTTGTTTGGTTGATTTATTCATGGTATCTCTTCTATCTACCTTTAATGTTGTTATTAGTGATACTCCACACCTCCGGTGGTGCGCGAAAAGTGATTAGAGATAAATTATTTTCAAGTGGAAGGCATTATTGGCAAACGTGTATTTCCTTTAATGAAATGCGAGCCTGTTGATTGAGTTCATATTCGAGCCAGAACTCAGGAGCAGGCAAAGAGGGAAGAAGCTGACTTCTCAATAAAACAGCTTGGAAAGATGGTCTGGGCATGGAAGTACTAGCATGCAGAACGGCTGGTCTCATCGCCTATAAACTGAATCGATCAGAACATCATATTCAATAAGCGTGGATTATAGCTGCCGGGTAATGTTGACTCGCCGAATTAATGATACAGATTTCGACACGATGCTCAATTTCAAGGGGATCTCAAATACTTTCTCGGTTTTTGACTTGCGAAGAAAAAGTTTTTCTGTCCTTTGAGTATTAAAAAGCGAGAACGACCATTGGTATCGATTCGTTTTATTTTTAGGTGACTTTTCCAGTTTAGTTTAGCATGTAAAAGATAAAGAAAAACAATAGACTGCTGTAGATTCATCAGTGATTGTCTTAATTCCATTGTAGTAAGTTTAGGAGCGATCTCTTCTTGCTTTGATGTATTTTCCTAATCATGTCGCCAGGACTCCCCGAGTTAATTGTCCCGTTAATTAAATTATTGGTATGCGAACTGTTCCAGCAACGCCATGGTCTCCCTTCTAGGCAGACAGCTTGTTCACGCTAACACAGCTAGCGACTTGTTCAATTATATTAAAATAGGCATGCCATATGCCCATATGCATATAGGTATGCCTCAAATATACACAACTATTTTTCTCTTATTCAAAAAGCAATTCTTTGTTTGAAGAATATTGAACTATCTATTAGTGTTCAGTAGGTACACCTCACGGACTATTTGAAAAGAAATAAAAGAGAAGTAAATAAAAATAATGGCCGTGAGATTTCCACGAGTCGAGAAGAAAGATGAGATACGTTAGTACAGCGCCGATGGTGTGGAGTGCAAGCTTTAGTGGCAGGCGTATCATGGCCCCTGACCCATCCACCAGCTATAGCCAAAGCTCACACTTGTTTCTTATTTCTTATGATGTAATTATTACCATGTGTTTCCCACGGGCGGCCATAGGCCAGACTACCTGTCCCGATACCAACCTTAGCGTGATCATAATATTTATGCTAGGATATACCATTACCCAATGGATTTGCACCTAATGCTATGCTTCTAATGCCTGTCAGAGATTCAATCCTTCTAAATGTTTCTTATCTTGGAAAAAATTTATCAGAATAATAAGAAAAAGTGTTTTTGGTTGCTACGGTTACAATTTTGATATTTTGAAGAACGTAGACGAGTTGAATTCTTGAAAAGTGTCACGTTAAGTGTAAACAGTTGGTTTTAGTACCAAACCACGAACCTTTTTCCTAAGCACTTTTTTCTGATTTTTTCGAATAGATCTTGACCCTCAAATGTCTGACCGTGTAAAGGTCTGCATACCCAATTTTTGGGAGAAGCAGGGTTCGTCAAAATGAACGTTATCGCTTGTCTCGAATCGATGCCAAGCAATAAAAGATGCATGTGGAAGTGAAATGTGGATTATTTCGCACTGCCCGAGTCCGAGAATAAAATACCCAGGTGAAACATTTTGAAGTGCAATGGAGTAGCCAATATATCGGCAAACTTTGATTTGATATCGGCTAGAATCTGCTATGAAAATCAAATCCAATCATACCAATGGATTTACAAAAGTCGTAAATTATGACTTTTTATTTTTATTACTGATGTAATACTGACTGACAGCGATATATGCAATGGCTTAATGTATGGCTTGAAGATCAATTTTCGTTATAACTCAGTTTATGTTTGTTATCACCGATACGATGGGGAAATTAACTGCTAAATGCCTCTGAACTGTCCTCAAAAATAGATAAAGATATTTTCCTTAAATAATCATTATCTTCGAGAAGTAGCTCGGAGTAACATCCGAAATATTGTCAAAGAATTTCATTTTCATTTCATCATGTAAAAACAGAACGAACTTTTTAAAAAGTGCGTTGTTCAGAACAGAACAGATGCAGTCATATGTCACTCTTTGTTGGTTTCTTAGTACAATTAGCGCATGCATGATTCCTCCGAACGTGCCCTCTTATCTGCTTTTTTGTGTCATGTGGGAATTCAGTGTCGAATCAACTAGAGCCTTTTGCTGTGATTGTAAAATATTCATACATTCCATTTATTAATATTATAGATTAGATTTGTAATTATAATCAATGCGTTTTTACCTCTATAATCATGTAACAGTTTCGTAACAGTGTGCATCCAGGTTTTGTATCATTGAGCTGGAGAGGGTTCATTCACAATAAACAGCACGTTGAAAGCTGGATATCGCCAATTAAGTGACTAGTGAATTTATATGTTGATCTCTCGGGAGAGCTTTTATCTCCCCCTCCCCTCATCAGCATTGCGACTCCCTGTCTATTGTAGGGTTCGACCACAGTGGGCTGGATCGCAATTCTGGATATTGCTTTGTGGAAAATCAAGATTTCCAGGATTTGTATCCCATTATTCCTTACACGTGCCGCTCATGCCAATTGTGATGTAGCGAATTCCAGGAATTCTATTTGCTTTGCGTTTTCCAAAACACCAACAAAAACATCTTGGATATGAGATATGTTATGTAATAATTAGAATGAGAGATGCAATGCGGTGATTTGTCATTAGAATACGGATAACAATATAGTAAAGCATAACAGGATCTATTTTGGACAAATATGTAACAACCTTATTTCATAAAAACCAGAAAAAGCATCGGTCAGCAAAATGATCGGATCTCAAATTATACCCAATTACCTATTTTATTTTATATGGTCACTTCCAGACGTGCCAGTGGCATTTGGAATTCAAATTTTACGACACTAAATTCAAATGTGTGTGTTTTTTTGTGCAGGATAACGGTGCCTGATTACAACGGCAGCTTAGGCGCCACCGTCGCACAACTGCCACCCCATCTGAGCGCGTGGGAGCGGTTTGGGATTGAGTTCATACTCACCTTTATCGTTGTCTTCACGTACTTCGTCTCCATGGACAGCTATCGGAAACTGCTGAGCAGTTCCGCTCTCTCCATCGGTTCTGCATACCTGGCCTGCACTCTGGTTTCGGTACGTTGTAAATGGGATTCAGATTTTTGTATACTATTCGCATTTCGGCTAGGGTTGGTATCATCACAATCTGGTACTTTTGAGCAGTTAGAGCATCGTCAAGGCAAAGAGATTAATTAATCTGCTGTAATTACCAAAAAATAATGATCAAGGGAACTTAAATCTGAAGAAATTATTTCAATCGGTAAAAATTCAAACGGCTTCTTTGCATTCCTTGTATATTGAATTTGATTTTCCATTTTGGAAAAATGATTGGAAAATGTATCTGCATTGCATATGTATTCCTTAACACAGGCTCAATTCCTATGTTAATATTGCCACGCGATTATTTCCAGGCTTTATTGCAAAACTAAACCTATTGTAAAAAGAAACCCTTTCGGTGTCGTGAATAAAATTTCCCGACTCGATTATGCGTTTTGCTCTCTAAAGTAATTGATAGCTTTGACTTGTCAATTTATCTATCTCTGATGCACTATCTTTTAAGCGACACTTGTAAATCGTAGTCGAGAGATCGAGTGCAGATCCGTGGAGAAATCGGGCAATATTGCATTGCCTGATTTATCGATTATCTGATCAAATTGTGATTTTTTTGAGTGCAGCTGAAAGGTATACCAAGAAAGCGCACTGAATTCTATATAACTGCAGTTTATCCGCCGTCTTTATTTAGAAAAATAGGATAAAAAACGAGCTAGATATATTTTAAACGTTTTTCGCGACAGTACGTTTAACATAACATATAAAATCTCTTTATTTTTGCGTGTAGGTACATTATGTTGTCACAACTTCATTACCTAGTGTCCTGAGTTGGATTAATTTAATTGTATTGCAGAAAATAGCATATCGTTGTCATAATGCCTGTGCTACTATTTCAAGAGCCTGCGTAACATCCCTTTTATCTCCGAGTTTTAATTGAATTGTATTGATCATGTGAACTCTTTCAAATACTGCCACTGTGACTTCATCCAATGCACAATCGACCGAGTAATCGGGACATTATATATTGTAGCTTTGTTCCAAATTTACTTTGATACTGACTTTTGCAGTCATTACTCATCGTCAGCTCTAAAAATATCAATTACAGTATGTTTCGAAACAGACATGTTCAAAGAAACTGGTCTCAAAGTTTTCTATACCAGCATGTATTAGAGTTGCCTGCAATTCAGTTTTGTATGACCAAGAACGCGGGACTGCGTAAGAAGCAGATAGTGGCCACTTTTCAACAATTTTGTTATTACGCTAGGCGACGGGTCGAGTCTACTGAAAAGTGATAGAAATATATGCCTAGCTCTCATACTCTGTGATCCCTGTCACCGGATTGCACCACTTATATCTAATTACTTGTCGCTGAATGCCAAGAAGTTTCTTCCGAGACCCAACACCTGTCTGCAACCTGTCTAAGATTTGAGATATCACATGCAAACGCGTTCACAATCGATACAAGGCTAAGAAAAATCAAGGAGCCAGCAGCACCATAAATTGCCTTTCAGTGTAGCAAGTTTCAAGTTTAAATTGAAAGAATTGACCGCTGCATTGCAAAGTGGTAAAATGCACTTCTTAAAGTAATTGGCGCTGCATTTCTGAAAATAATTACCTGTGTATGTAAAGGCTTCTAATTTATTTTTATTAATCCACACGTTTAAGCGTAGCTATTTCATTTTATAACCAGTCTAATTTATGTAAATGCGCGTGTGGCGGATAAAAAACGTTATGCCCACCAACCACATAAAACTGTAGGGTGTAATTTTAAACCACTTCGGACTTGCAAATTATTAGAAATGCAGTTAGAATAGTGCATCTGGAGGCGAGGTGATTGGTTGTATCTATATAACTTTGGCTGAAAAATTAGCATGCCTTCCAAGTTATCATTGTTGTTTATTTATCCTTCCAACTGTTTAACTGGCACCCTAATTTAATGCATTTACTAAAGACATATTTTAATTATGATCATTGAAGGATACAATTAATATTTAAACTTTAAAGGGAGCAGGAACAAGATATTCACAATATTATTACTGGCAAAGTGAATGAACAAGAAATTATTCATCACCTGTTGATTAGGACGAACACGTACGTGTGGTGTAGTAGTCATCCCAGTTGCTATATTAGAACGTGGTATAGGCACCAATATTCAGGAAGTAGCATATCTAAGCAAGGTCTCATATCGTGCATGTAATCTTCCTTGCAATTTGCACTGCACCTATGCACCAAAGATTATCTAGCAAACTTCACTAATGATGTGCATTAGTAATTATTGTAATCACAGAACTATGCCACCTGAAAGCTGACACTTTTGCATTCTACTCAATAATGAAACCTTTTTTTTGAGATGGAGTTATTATTATTTTTTTAAATTTTAGTTGGTCTATAGCTAGAGGAAATAAAACTACTTGTTTTAACCAATAGAAGATATTCATATTGAATGTTGCATTTTTTGCCATGCTTAAGCCAGCTGTTATTTAATTACATTGATTTAAAGTACAAATCTTACTCCAGTTTCATACCACTCCAGTATATATTTCTTAGGCTTGTAAGGTTATGCAATGTTAATGCTTAGAGTGATAAATCAATCCAAAAAAATAACATAGAAAGAGAAATATTGGATTGGGAATATGTACTGTGTATTAACCAGATATTTTTCTTACAGATGCCTTCCCTGAATCCTGCCAGATCACTGGGCCCTGCATTCGTCATGAATAAATGGGACAACCACTGGGTAATTGTCTGCTTAGTATTTAATTTTTTTGTACCATTAAAATGTAAAAATGTTCCATTTTTGCATGGCTTCAATCCAAAATCCCATTGGCATTTACATTATTATAACTCTGCTATCAATACAACATCTGCAATAAGAAGAACACAATCAAATAATTACATTTTTTATAATTTGATGTTAGTGAACATTTTATAAAGGTTTTGGATACAATTAAATTTTGGTACTTTGCATTGCCATAGATTAAGGGGTACATTCCCAAAATGTGAGTATCAACTAAAATAATTCGGTTTAAGTAGCAAAACCTCAGTCCACTATAATTAAAAAATTATAATAATCCGAAGGGTAGGTGGTTTTCATAATTGTTTGTGCTAAAGGGATTGCCAAAACCTGCAGTCATGGGGATTATGGAACTAAGCCAATTAAGAGGTTAAAACTCTTGTTTAGCCACATTGTTTCAAGTGTGGAAAACCATTTCATTCCTAAGTTGAATTGAAGAGTAAGTTAATATTGGCAAAGCTCTAAATTGCTGCCTTCCAACAGGTATACTGGATTGGACCTCTTCTTGGTGGCGCAGTCTCGGGAATAATCTACGAGTTCATCTTCAATCCCCGCCGTCATGTGCACCACACCAAGGAGTCTATTGATGGAGGTATGTTTTCATCTTCTTTGCCACCCTACACAACTACCTACTTGCCTTTGATCTATACAGCAATAACCCTCGCACAGTATCAACAGGTATTTTTCTTCATTCTAGTTCGAAGTATTCCTCTGCAACCATTACCAAAAAATGTTATGATCTACGTATGAGGTAGAGCCAATGAATGATCTTAAATGTTTTACTTACAGTTTAACAATTTCTCAAATCTCACCGAATGTTAACTACCACGTAACAGAAATTGTGCACTTGTTTAATTTGCTTGTAACATTAGCTAAAACACTTCCATGTTATTGCTATAGGCAAACTTTTAGCAACTTTTGCAATAGGTAAACTTTCTCAATGACAAATTTTTTTACATAAAGCACAATTTATGTGCCTTAGTTATAGAATTTGAGCAGGGTCGAGGGTGATTCTAACACGGTACACCAAAATCTGACATTAACTTCTTCATTTCTTAGATATATTTTGCCACTTTTCCAGAGTTATGATATGTTATGTGCAAATGTTATTTAGCTGTAATATTTCCATATTGAATCAAATCTTGAAGCAAAACTAACAAGCCTTGATTGCATCAAAGATTACTTCTGATTCGGACCATTGAAGCTTGTCATTTGCTTGATCGAGACCTGGCTCAGCTTTACTCATGGATTGCATTGAGCATGCCACAGTTGTTTTGGGAATGTGACTGCGATGTCAACGTTAGGTGCTTGCGTTGCAGATTCGTCGAGTATTCATTCTGACGAGGACACCTACGATGAGCTGGACAAACCAGTTACCCAGAAGTTCCATGGGTCGGCCTACAACACGTATCGCACCGGACATCCACAGGGGTCCAGCGGGCCAGTTACCTCTCCAGGTAACTAAAGTACAAACCCCTCACTGCTTTCAAGTATTGATCTTAGGATTGATACGCTCCACATAGCTTTAAAGATATCGTAAATCATCCAGGAAAATAAAGCTGTTGGTAGTTTCTGATTGAAGGAATTTATATTTTTTATTTTAGAGATCATGAAAAGTATTTTGGGTACTTATCATGAGAATTGATATGTATGGGACTTAAAGGAGGGTGCAACACTTAGTTTGAGCTTCGAGCGTACATCTTACTGTTCTTTTACTCGATATTGCTTTTCAGTTTCACAACTATTTAACGAGCTAGAAAGTAACTAATTTCTGAGTGGCGCTCAAGTCCTGGTATAACTCATTGATACTATGACACAGCTCCGTAACATCGGTGTAAAGTATGACCTGGCTACAACTAGAGAATCCAAATGTATTCGGGCATCCCTAAATTTGTAAGTAGGGAAGCTTAAGTGTAGGTATCTGCTGTCTCACATTTAACTCGTTTGATTTGCTTTTTCTAGCGGCATACTGCCCAAGCCTTGCGTCTGCCAGCCTTTACTCAACCCCACCATGCAAGCTGGATCGTGTGGAATCGCTCTACGGCGGCACCAAGTCCCTGTATGCAAAGTCGCCTCCCTTGACACGAGCCAATCTCAACCGCTCGCAGTCTGTCTATTCCAAGGTGCCTTCAAACCACCGAGAGGCACTGCCCCGTGCTGGCCCTCTGGTGCCCGCTCAATCGCTCTACCCCATGCGTTTTAACCAGAATTCGACTACCACCACCAACCAGAACGTGCAGAACCAGAACCAGAGCAACATCTACGGGGGCCGTGTGGGTAGGGAGATCTATGGAGTCACGAGCAGGGATGGTGGCAACCCGGTCGCTTTTGGCAAGGAGCGCGGAGAGGCTGGTGCCAACTTCAAGGAGCGCGAGCGGCGGCCCGAATCCATGTATGGAGTGACGCAGCGCAGACAAGATTCCGCCGATTCAAGCTACGGCTCATATCAAAGCAATGGCAGCGGAGTGCGAGGTCAGAATGGGAACTATGAGGCAGCAAAGAAAAATTACGTCGGAACTGTGGCGAGTTTTGAAGCAAACTCTGCAAAGGCTGGAGTATACCCAGAAAATGTAGGCTTCGAGGGAGGCGCAAAACTGGTAGCTTATGAAGGAACAAAGAAGAATTTTAATGGGTCCGGACCGAATTTCGACGGAAACCTTGGAGGCTTTGAACAGAATGGCGGAAAGGTGGTGAACTATGAAAGCAACCCGCTGCCTCCAGGTAATTTCGAGAGCACCAAGAATTTCGTGGCTAGCGGGGGTAATTTCGATGGGAACAAGAAGGGATTTGTATCAGCTGGAGGCAACTTCGAAGGTAACTCAAACGGTAAAATTTTGGCTGGGTTTGAAGTGAACCCTGCCGTCAAAGGCAACTTCGAGGTAGTGATGAAGAACTACCAGGCAAACCCTCCGACGATTTCAAACAGCAATTACGAGCACACCGCAACAATGCCGACTTATGGATCGAAAATCCCTAGCAACGGAAGCTACCCTCCAAGCAGCGCAAAGTCGACCAATTACGGAACACCTGCGAACCCCGGAGGGAACTTTCCAGCGGGATCCAACCAGCCTCCGAGCTATCCCACTAATCCAGCCTCTGGTAATTACGTTGGCTCGAGTGGTAGCGGCAATTACGGCTCTACCAGCGGCAGTTCTTCCGGGAATTACGCGAGTAGTAGCGGAAGTTCAACACACGGAAATTACGCCAGCAAGAATGCCCTTCCGCCGAGTTTCAACCCGGCTGGATCCGGTGCACGATCGGATCAGAGAGTGCACGCCCAGCAAAGTAACGCCAATGCCACTCCGACACTCGTCATTAACACCACCAATGCGGTCTCCTCCTATCATCACAGCTCTAGGCATTCGCCCAACCCACAGTACTGATATTATCTGAAAGGCAAAGGGCCATTCCTTGCCGTCGGTGAACGGATCGTCTGACCTCCTTCGCGGCTCGTTCGGAACACCCCGATCGAAAGAGAATATAAAGTTTGCTTTCACAAATATACGATGTAATAAACTGTGACATTCGTGAATCGAGTGCTACGTATTTATATTTATGTGAAATGGTTTATGGTAGTACTGCTATTCTTTTTTGTGTTTAATGTTTATGAAAAGAGAGTTGACAGTATTAACTAAGATGGAAGGTCTGCTGGAAGAAAATAACATGCCAAATGTTTGACACTACCTTTTAACAAGTGATTAGTTACTAGACGGTGTTCAATGTTTAATGATCAAAGAGAGCCATTATTCTATTTTATTACACGATCGAGATGTTGTGCAGTGGAATCTCGAACGGCCACTATTCCCTGCGAGTAAGCGTTAACGAGAGACTGCTACTTAATCGCCTTGATAGTTATCGGTGTTTAATTTATTGTAATCTGCATATTATTGTACTTTACCTACTACTTTGTTGTTGTAAGTTCCAGATGCTAGTATCTCTTTGCTAGCATAACTCGAGCTTAATTTCAAAACTTACATACTTTATAATATTTGGTTTGCTCTTTGATTCAGCTAATCAAAATATTTCTTATCTACAAAAAGCTTTAAGCATATAATATTAATATTATAAATATTATTTAATCAAAATGATGTGTAGAAATAAGTATATGTACATCGTACATTTGGTTCTTACTTTGTAGGCTGTCCAACTAAACTTAAACTGTTATAATTATTTAGGAGACTGAGTCTGTACATAAAACTACCCTCCATGTACCTAAAATACCTGAAATCAAGCCATAGTACTCCAACCAATTAGCACTGGAAAACAAATCTAGATTTAGTTACATGTTTATCAAATCTAAGTATTTATGAGAACTTTATGTAAACACAATTTACAGTCAATTTATGATTATCAATGGTTCTTATTATAATTGATGTTAAATAATAAACATGTGTTTCCAAAATTGCCATCCACTGTTGAGTGTGAAACAAATAAACTCCTGTTGGGTAACTGACAATATTTTGTTTGCTTAGCTTTGTGTTTTCCTACCTCTCGGACTCGCTTGGTCTTGATATTTTTTAATTCTGGAAAAACAATGACGTATTTTGACAGGAATTGGGCTGATGGGATGACATGCCCAGACGAACGATGCCCATTTACCCATTTACCCATTTTTCATGCCCATTTACGACTAAGGAATGGGTTTGCCTAGAACAGGGATAGGCATGCATGACGTTGATGTCAATGAGTTACATTCCGATTTTTTACATATCATTGAGGGCACCATCATTAACGATTTGAATCAAAATAATCTGATAAATTTAAAGTGAAGAAAAAGAAAATATTATGAGCAATTTATTCACAAAGCCAAGTGTCCGATTTACTGTATATAAATAGTAAATCTCCATATATGGGGATCCTGTTTAACTTTGTGTACGGAGATCCATAGTATAAGCCGTTTGAGTCGTTTTTAGTATTACCAAGACAGCACATTGATGACCAAAGTGACGACAACGTTTATTGTGTCTTGAGGTAAGAGAATTTTGAATCGGTGCCACATTGCTTCGGCCATCTTCGTGAAATATATCGGATAACATCGGAATAACAGCTGACAGATAAGCCCAATAGGAACGAATTAGTCTGTCAGCTACTTCTTCTCTTGTTATTTTGGGTTTGCCAGGTATAATCAAATAAGTTCGGGCTCGCTGAGTTAACCCGGAATTTGATAGGTTACTAGTAACGGAAATAATCTTCCTTCTGGAGGGTAGGTGTAAATATCTAAAGGGTACATTACAGTAAAAAGTGTAGGATACTATCCAAAATGACAATGTGAGTGATGTAACCATAAATTGTTTTTAAAGATAATTATTGAACTGATCAAGAAGATGGATCCAGCTACAAATCAATCTCAAGATCCTCCTAACGGCGGTGGCATCCAAAATAGCCCTCAAAGTGAAGAATATTATGTGGCTCTAAGAAATTGGTTGAAAGCAGCTCAGAGCTGGTCAAATTTAGCAGTAGCGTATCAAGTGTTAATTCGTAGCGAAATTTGTGTGCTACGAGCTTACAACTATGGGTATAACCCATTATTGGCATCCCCTGGACTCGGGAGTAGAGGTGCCCAGATGACAGCAAACCCTCCTACTTTTGTACATCCATCACCGCTTCACCCAATGTCAGGAATTCCTACAATGCCCCAAGGGACGCAACCACCATATTCTCTGCCGTTTCCTCACCTCCATCTACACAGACGTAAGTTTTATGTTCATGGCAATATGGACTTCAGGTCACTTGAATTCAGACAGTTTTGAAAAATAGCCAGACAAAATAGTTCAGCCTTCAAGAAGTGTTCTGTTAGCAAGACTGCTTTCCCGTTTACGGTTATTTTGTAATATGAATGCATTCATTGGTGTGCTAAAAATACAAACAGTACATGTACAATGATGATGACGTACCATTGCTTACTAATGGGTCTGTAAGGGTCTAGTCTATGTACCTTCTAAATCTTGAATCAGAGGAGAGTGGAGTATTTAAGGAACTTGCTAAGAGAATTGAAGTGATGGAGCAAAGCAGCACTACTTGAGCAGGCAGAGCGGCTTACCACCATCGCTTTGCTCCTCTTCGTAACTTTCGTAACTTCTCCACTTTCCTATTCCCCTTACACATATCCAGCCTTTTGGCACCTAACCCACCGACAGATCTTGAATAATAGCTTTTATAAACTCTTCAGTTTAGCCACAACAGGGCATTTTAGATAACTTCTAGGTTCCTTTTTGTTGACATACATTTAGATAAATGGATAAAAGTGCCAGCTTTTCATTTTGAAGTACGCTTTTCTTTCTTACCGTGATCACGTTGTGACTGGAACCAAATTTGAAATAAAACAGAATTCTGAATTGGCGCACCAAA
Source organism: Protonemura montana (assembly GCA_947568835.1). Classification (NCBI taxonomy): domain Eukaryota; kingdom Metazoa; phylum Arthropoda; class Insecta; order Plecoptera; family Nemouridae; genus Protonemura; species Protonemura montana. The sequence goes on along the minus strand of OX387604.1, from coordinate 3,968,455 downwards.
CAAAAACTTACTGGTATCAAAATAGTGGTTTATTGCAACTTCTTATTTCAAAATTTCATACAGCAATTAAAAATGCTGAAATCTTATAGTTAAAGTCCAAGAAGGTTGGATTTCTCTAGGTATGTACCAAGCACACGGCTTTTATGGGTTTGCCTTAAATGACAAACCTTTACAGTGGAGTCTCATATTAACAAGTTTCTTAAAAAATAAATTTTATTACGTTCATTAGCGTACAACGATTTCTCACGATGAAGCGTTGAGCATTGATTGGCAGGGATGGATTGCTTTGGGCTTCTGGTGCCAGAGTAGTTGTTTTGGCAATAAATTTGTGTCATCTTGAGTTGATGGTTCCCACTGCCCTGCAATGATTGGCATTGGTACTTATTTCCCATTCTTGTTTTCTCCGGCTAGTCTGGAGTTGTCTGAACGAAATAAAGCCATAAAAAAGTTGAGATTTGGGCTGAACGATTACCATGATTGTTCGCTGACAGAAGGATTACTTATAAGTAAATAAAGAAGTGTACTGAAATACCTAACAATTTCTTAACTATTGAATTAAAAGTAACTTATTAATAGCATGTGTAATAAAGATTCTGGAAGTTTTTGAGTTATTCTTGTATTTACAAACCGAACGGTTTGGCGTGTTGGAAACACCGGTTCTCGTTAGATCACCGAAGTTAAGCAACACTGCGCTGAGTCAGGTATTGAATGGGTGACCATTATACACATAACCAGTTCTGTTCGGGAGAGAGGTTGGAGGGATGAAAGTTAGTACAGCAACTTCATTCGCCTTGCTTATCAACCTCTCGACAGCATGGATTTGTGGAGGAATCCTGCTGTTCGAGTTGTACCGTCCTTCGGAAGGGACGTGAAGCCGGTGGTCCCCTTGGTGCTTTTCGACAGGAGTAGGCTACGTGCCGGCACCGGGTTTCCCCTCCTCCCTTCTAGGCTAGGTTAGGTTCATCATCATCCTCATCATCATCCACTCATTCACCGACGCCATTAGACCAGTGCCGCAGGGCCAGTTGTCAAAACAGTGCGTCGTTAAACACCACAAATAATAATAATAATAATTGTATTTACAAAATAGTGCAACGATAGTACTAATTTAAATCAGTGAGGAAGTTTGCAGAAGTTTCAAACGGGACAAATGTGAACATTGCTCCTCTTCATTTCACTGAGCAAGGCAGCTACTGATAATGAAACTTGTTAGGCTACTGAAAGGAAAAAAGCAATCTCGAAAGTAGTTTGACCGTGTCTAAGAACACATACCTGCTCATTGGTACCAACAACATCAATGAGCCTTTTTGTCACTTGATTCACTAATAATAACCTTATACCTTGCAGGCTCACGATACAAGATTGCCCCTGTTTGGAGAAGATTTGTGGCAGAATTCCTTGACTTCCTCTTTTTGTTCTTCTTGAAATTGGTTGCTACATTTATTGCAATTGACTTCTTTGATTTTATGTAAGTATTATCTGTGGAATAATGTAAATGTGTCATTTTGACACATAAATCAAATTAAATTTGCCAACATTTTAGTAACAGTTGATTGCATCGAAACCTTATACTAAAAGCCTTTTCATTTTCAGTAACCTAGACAAACTAGACCTAGATGTGTTCAGCAAAGCCCTAGACTACAAATCATTTATGGAGTTGACAGCTGAGATTGTTGTCTTGGAGCTCATTCATAGAGTTGTAGTCTGCTTGTATGAGGTATGTTCCATCAGTTTGCTTTTAAAAGGTTTCAATGTGCACCATTGTGACAAGGGCTGGATCAAAACTCACAAGTTGGCATGTGTGCTATCTCTTCTTGGCAGGAAGGAGAAGGTTCGGAACCATGGTTATTGTTGTGTAAGGAACTGTTTTGCTTGAGGCTTTTCGAGAACTTGGTATTTGCTATCTGTAATGGCACAGACAAAATGTCAGCTAACTCCAAGATCTTTTTTGGACCGGACACTGGAAAGCCATCTCAGTAGAGAAAAACCATTACTTGCACAAAAATATCTTCTTGGTTCATTATTCAGTCTAGGGATGACATTTAAAAACTAGGTTCTTTGTTGTGAGAGAAATAAGTTGTTCTTGGTCATGATAGTAACCGAGCACAGATCTAACACACCATCTTTTGTTTAGACGTTCTGGCTGAAGGGGTCCGTGGCTGGTAGACCTGGGGGTGCAACTCCTGGAAAGGCCCTCATGGGGTTGTGTGTCGTCCGCTGTGATGAAGCCATCTCCATCGTTGGCCGCCCGGACTCCGTTTTCATCAAGCCAGGAAACCCGCTCGGACTGGGCCGTTCGTTCGCTCGAGCGTTTTTGAAAAATTTCGTACTATCGATTTTGTTTCCAGTGTGCGCTTTCCTAGTTTTCTTTAAGCACAATCAAACTGCGTATGATGTAGTGTCTAAATCGATAGTCGTAGAAGTGGATCCTACAGTTCCTGCTAGACAAAGGCAATAGGCAGCTACATTTCCTGTTTGTGATTATACCGTTGAGTGTAGGTTATAGGTAGAGTTTCAGCGTCAACGTTACAGTCTCTGCGTGAAAGATGGCCGCCAAATGACCACCTTACCGACAAAAATGCAGAGTACCGGTACATCACGTTAAGTGGAACCACTGTTGTATGAATTTTAATTTCGATATTTCTCGTAGGTTAACTCGCTTTTGAGACTTTTCATGCTTAAAAAATCTCCATCAATGTTTACCTTAACGATTGATATTCACGTAACGGTATTAAAAAGCGAGTAACCTACGAAATATATCGAAATTAAATTTCATACGACAGTGGCTCCACTTAACGTGACGTTCCGGTACTCTGCATTTTTGTCGGTAAGGTAGTCATCTTTCACGCAGAGACTGTAACATTGACGTTGAAACTCTACCTATAACCTACACTCAACGATTATACTGATTTAACCTTTATCAGCATATGAATGGATTAACTAAGATATCTGTTTATCTGTATATGCTGCTTGAAATCAGCTTCAAAACACGTGGTTTTGAAAATCATATAAAATCATCTTCAAAAATTAGATGTGATTTTAAGATTGGTACAAAGATCCTTGACCCGTAACTGCTCACTCTCGTTGGAGTTTCATACGACACTGGAAAAAAGGATCCACAGCAGGTTGACAATAGCAGTCGGTCAATTATGGTGAAATGTATAAAATGAAGTTAACATCTTTATTCCTTAGCACCTTGCTTGAATCTGGGCCCACGATAATTAAATGTGATGTTACTAGTAATTGGAACTAGAATTGGAACCTTCTAAAGTTAGGAAAATGACTGACTGGGGTGCTAAAATTCTTTAATTAAACAATACCACAGGCTTGCTGCAGTGTTTAGAAAAAAGCCCAAAAGATAAGTCAGAATACTTATTTACAAGAAATACTTTTTGACAACGAGCTATCACATATCATAAAAATGCATTTGAAGATGGCTCATATCAATAAAGTCAAGAAAGAAAAGATGTTACCTACTCCATTTCAGTATTGCCATAACTGTAATTATTTCTGTTGCATAGTAATTATATGGGTGCTGAGGTGTTGTGCAGCAGAGAAGAGAAAAACTTGCCCAGTGAAAATGCAGTTGCTGTTAATATTTCCATGCTTCGGCACTCACTACTTTGATGGTTGACGGTTGAATAATAAATTCAAAGTCTATATTTCAACTGCCAATGCTGCTTTGATTTCTCCTTTTTATTGTTAAAATGCATTGCCCTTTCTTGGCAGATTGCTGTGTTATGTTTTTGCCAACTTGTGTTAATCAAGTTATTTAGAGTTTATACCAAATTGTCGTCAAAAGCCAAATAATGTACTTGTGATTTGCAAATGTAAACTGACCATCAATAAACTATACAGAACTTACCATAAATATTTGCATTTCTTGGTCCTAGATAATTAAACATTTGAAATAAAAATTCCATAGCTTTAGTTAGGAAACTCTGTTCGACCACGTCACAGGCAAAACTGGCACTCAATTGAAAATCTATAAAATCACAGGCTCTGTCAACACCAGATTTCACAGTTTTTATTCAAATGTTACAATCCTTGAAGATATCTTGAAAATTCTGGAGTCATGTGCTCACAAAAGGACTCTTTTAAATGGTCCATTTTTATGTTTGCCAGTTTTCCAATTGCTACACCTAGACTTACAGATGGAAGAGTCCCTTAGGCAGCATGGTGTTATGTAAAAGAGAGGAAGGAGGGAAAGAATTTAAAGTTACTGCACACAATAGAAAGGTTTGCGGTCAGCAACTGGTTTTACTCCCACGTAACACACTGCATTCAGACAGCTACTACGACTATCGCAAATTTTAATCACAATGAGATAATTCAACAGTAACCTTCAAATTTATTTTGAGCTCGGCGTTGTTCTCGACATTATTATTTTTTTAAACCAAAATCGTTGTTCTATAACAATTCTTTAAAATAAAAACACAAATCTCAATAGTACAAGGAATCATAGACTGGAACTATATTAATACCTATGCCCAATTGTTTTAAATTATTTCTCTAATTTAAATATTAGCATGAGAAGAGTGATACAAGCTCTTAAACAATTATAGTATTCAGTCGCTGTAATCTAAAAACCATTTCCATGCATTTGCTTCCATGAATTTGCATATGCTGACTGATTCAATCAACAATATTTCATGCAATATTTCAATATTTCAATATTTCATGCACTTCATGCATTTCATGCACAGCCGGATCTGCGGGTAGCACAAGCAATTACCATATTGACAAACACAATGGCTATTGATCAAATTATATTTTCTGATGTTTAATTCACCCTTATAGCTTTTCTATTGATTGAGAGAAATGAGAGAGAAAATATTCCAGTTTATGTTCCTAACTAAAAATAAAATATTACAAAATTAATCGTCAAGTCTTTTATTGATTTCTCTCCGACATGTACCGCACAGCTTTTTACCAGGAATCAGATCTACCACTGAAGTAAATTTGTCCATCATACGGCAATCTATCTCGCGAAGACTCTTCCGTCGTATTACGTCCCCATGCAGGTCCAGCGGATCGCAACAGACCTTTTCCCGCATGGCAAAGAAGTTGAGGTATTTTCTCTCATGTACGCGGCAGATGTCGACAGCTTCATAGCAACCCGTCCGTACTCTGATAAGTCTTGACTTTTGCGACTCAAAATCTTCTATTTCTTTCAATGGAGTCTCCTTGGAACATTCTTCCTTCAGCTTGGAGCCAATAGAGCACATTTTCTTCTGAAAACAACAAACAGACTCCTTTAGAATATGAAATCCTCAAATAGAAAATCTCAGATTAAAGAGTAAAGATTACCAGGTATTGTTCTTAAGTAAATTCGTAACTTAATCTTGGATGGTATCAACGGAAGTGTTCCGGAAAATTGCAAACAAATAACACCAAACAACACGTTGCTCGATTTACAATGAACGTTAACCTCAAAGAGTCACGTTTGCCTGGCCATGCCAATGCGGTGCAAGAAAGAGACGAAAGAGGCATGCCAGTCGTGCACCAGAAAATGGCGACATTGTTTAAAATATTAGCGGGACAAGTGGGGCAGGTCTGTAGTACAATAATTCAAACAAAAAAAAACAAAAAACCTACATACAGTTATAAATGCTTATCGAAATTTCATTTCGTTACCATTGATGTTACGAGTAACGAGAAATCCATCTAACTGTGATTTAGTGTCTAAGTCACTAATCATAGATGTCGATCCTAGCTGAGAGATACAGTGCTTGAAGTGTGGGTGCAAAATAGATAATTTGGAAAAATAAGATGTGTTTTTAAGATTGGTTCAAAGATCTTAAACAGCGCTCACTCTCATGGGAGTTTCATATGACACTAAAAGCTGGAATCCACACAAAGTTCTAAGTACTACAAATATATCTGTGGTTCTAATATGAGATCATACTGTACATATGTACATAAGCAATTCACCTCCTTTTCCATATTTTCTCACATTCTGATATAATTTATATCCTTCTAGTAAGTAATATAGGATAAATATAGAACATAGAATAAAGCACATAGGACCCTTGCACCGACACCTCCAATAAAAAAACCGAGTCAATCTTTCTGAGTTGGTTCCCTAGAGCAACTTTTAATTCTTCCCAATTTGTATTTTAACGGTCTTATGTTTCAATGTAGTACAGTAATTTCATACACAGATTCAACTCATATTTTGATGTAATCTATTATACTCTGCTGCACCTGGTTAATCTGAATCCACTAAGCATATCTGCATTTAGAAGCATAATAACCCTTGTGAACTCAGCGGCAGGTTGGACCCTAGCTCGAACTAGTTTAATTTAATCTTTGTCTGCGAACGAGACCACTGGAATAATTTGGGAAGATTGGTGTTCACATTCTATAACAAAAATTTTCTCAAATTTGAGCCACACAAAACTGACCTTCTCCTCTTTCCCACGTGCCTATGCCTCCAAAGGATATTAATACCTATGAGTGGCAATTTTCTAATAACCAAGAAAATACGTGGAAAGTTTTACTTATGATCAAATAATATAATGATTTTTTAGTCTGTGATAATGTTCTGAAAAATTATTTTCAGCATACAAACGAAAAGAAACTTTTGAAATACCTTCCAGGTTTATCTGGGAAAAATTTTGCTTCCTTACATTTCTTCTCCATCCTGTTTGTGTAATGTTGATGCTGTAACAATTCTACGCTCTTCTCCGTGGTCTGTTACAGTCATTTTGAAGTTCGTAGAATGATTATTTTGACTTTTTGGGATTCACAAAACTAAGTCACAAAACTACGTTACACGGGCGTACCAGAGTATTTCATTTACGACTGATTTTTGTGCACGACTCCTTTTTCATACACAATATGCATAATAAATGCTGCGATATATTTCATTACAAGGACACTAATCCTTTCATGTGATCTTCTCTTACTATTCATTGAGATGGTTTGAATTTGCAGCCTGAGGGACTTGGTGGCACTGGTATAACCAGGCATTGCATATGGAACAATGCACCAATAGATGAAGAAAAACAAGTTTATCTGTCCAAGAAAGACTTGTCTTGCAAGGACCGTTTAGCCAGCAAAACACTCAAACTTTTTCAAAACAAAGAGGTAATTTAAAAGTGGAATGGTGTGGATTTGTTTAAAGCTGTATCTTTTTTGTGGCAACCCCCAAAATTGACAAGTAAGGAAAATTCAGGATTCCGATAGAAAATCTCAGCAATTCTAAAATATATATGTAACTATGCTCAGAGGACCCATGCAGGGATTTTAGAGGGTTGGTTTGAGAGGCTAGGGAAAACGACGGCAGCAACTTTTGTCTCCTGTCTAGATCATGCCGATGGCGTACTAAGTAGCCAAGATTTTCAATCAGTTCACATACCACCTGCACTTTTTATGAACAAAAAAAATTATTTTTTTGATTAAAATTACTCTATGATGAATCGCGTAGTGCGTTTGCTAAAGCTATTGTACTCGGTTATGACTAGGGTTTGACAGGGATATGACTGGGGTTTGACAGGGATATGACTAGGCTATAACAGGGTTTTGAATGCGCTATGACTGGGCTATAACTGGCTATGAATAGTCTATGTCTGGGCTATTGCTAGGATTTGACTAAGTATGACTTAAAATAGTTTCAGGTATGAACGCGTTATGTATTGAAAATGTTGGTGGCTGGGGGTTTTCAGTCCAGGAAACTGCATATACCATGCATATACATATAAGACCATGGGATTACATTAAATGCCAACACTCGTAACAATAAAACTCAGTTGAAAAATATGTATTCATATTATGATGGTTTTTTAATAGCTTGATTTTTAAATTTTGTTAACAGCAATTTGATCTGCTATTTGCATTGTCTTCTGAGAAGTTCCACATAGAACATCATCTAGGTAATTAAAGGTAACAAACAAATGATACATTCATTTAGCAGCCGGGAGGAGGAGGGGGAGGAGGTGTGCAAACTGTATGTGGTGGAGGGGGAGGAGAAACACTTGGTGGTGAACTGCTTGGTGGTGAACTGCTTGGTGGTGAACTGCTTGGTGGGGAACTGCTTGGTGGTGGTGGTGGTGGTGGTGGTGGTGGTGGTGGGGGTGGTGGGGGTGGTGGTGGTGGTGGTGGTGGTGGTGGTGGTGGTGGTGGTGGTGGTGGTGGTGGTGGTGGTGGGGGTGGTGGTGGTGGTGGGGGTGGTGGTGGTGGTGGTGGTGGTGGTGGTGGTGGTGGTGGTGGTGGTGGTGGTGGTGGTGGTGGTGGTGGTGGTGGTGGTGGTGGTGGTGGTGGTGGTGGTGGTGGTGGTGGTGGTGGTGGTGGTGGTGGTGGTGGTGGTGGTGGTGGTGGTGGTGGTGGTGGTGGTGGTGGTGGTGGTGGTGGTGGTGGTGGTGGTGGTGGTGGTGGTGGTGGTGGTGGTGGTGGTGGTGGTGGTGGTGGTGGTGGTGGTGGTGGTGGTGGTGGTGGTGGTGGTGGTGGTGGTGGTGGTGGTGGTGGTGGTGGTGGTGGTGGTGGTGGTGGAGGTGGTGGTGGTGGTGGTGGTGGTGGTGGTGGTGGTGGTGGTGGTGGTGGTGGTGGTGGTGGTGGTGGTGGTGGTGGTGGTGGTGGTGGTGGACCACTTGGTGGTGAACCACTTGGTGGTGATCCGCTTGGTGGTGAACCACTTGGTGGTGAACCGCTTGGTGGTGAACCGCTTGGTGGTGAACCACTTGGTGGTGAACCACTTGGTGGTGAACCACTAGGTGGTGAACCACTTGGTGGTGAACCGCCTGGTGGTGAACCGCTTGGTGGTGAACCGCTTGGTGGTGAACCACTGGGTGGTGAACCACTTGGTGGTGAACCACTTGGTGGTGAACCGCCTGGTGGTGAACCGCTTGGTGGTGAACCACTTGGTGGTGAACCGCTTGGTGGTGAACCGCTTGGTGGTGAACCGCTTGGTGGTGAACCGCTTGGTGGTGATCCGCTTGGTGGTGAACCACTTGGTGGTGAACCACTTGGTGGTGAACCACTTGGTGGTGATCCGTTCGGTGGTGATCCGCTTGGTGGTGAACCACTTGGTGGTGAACCACTTGGTGGTGAACCACTTGGTGGTGAAGATGAACCTCCAGGTCCTCCTGGTCCTCCTGGTCCTCCTGGTCCTCCTGGACCTCCTGGGCCTCCTGGTCCTCCAGGTCCATTGGGCCCTCCAGGTCCTCCTGGTCCTCCTGGTCCTCCCGGCCCTCCAGGGCCACCTGAGCCTCCTGGTCCGCTAGGTACGCTTGGTGGTGATCCGCTTGGTGGTGATCCGCTTGGTGGTGATCCACTTGGTGGTGAACCGCTTGGTGGTGAGCCGCTTGGTGGTGAACCACTTGGTGGTGAACCGCTTGGTGGTGAACCGCTTGGTGGTGAACCACTTGGTGGTGAACCGCTTGGTGGTGAACCACTTGGTGGTGAACCACTTGGTGGTGATCCACTTGGTGGTGAACCACTTGGTGGTGAACCGCTTGGTGGTGAACCGCTTGGTGGTGAACCGCTTGGTGGTGAACCGCTTGGTGGTGAACCACTCGGTGGTGAACCACTTGGTGGTGAACCACTTGGTGGTGAACCACTTGGTGGTACTGCAGGGCACGTCAACCTTTTGAGGCCGAAGCATTGGCCCTCATCGTTGGTGATGACCTGACGTTTTACCTTTCCCGCTGCCGTCTGCAAGAAACATATCGTTGTCTTTGGTTAACTTTATGCACAAACAATTCGACTCCTACAAGAAGTATTATTTCTCATTATCAAGGTTTTTCTGCACATGTTTTGAAATTGGAATCACATTTCAATGATTTGAATTCACTGGTTGGGTAAATTCGACACGTTTTGCGGGTTTTTGGCTAAATCTGGTAATTTCTTGCTGGTAACTTTTAGTTTTTGTTACCTGTTATCTATTAGGAATCATTTATCAATGACTGTGAAACAAAAAGAGGTACTTCAGACCTTTTAAAATGGATCTGACCTTAGAATATGGTTTGTATTTTTTTTGAGGGGGGTGGGGGGGAGCTGATTCAGTGTTAACGTACAAAGCATAATATGTAAGTACATTTTCAGGAACATAAAAATTCTTGACGATATCTAACTGACTACGTTTTGATAGCTGTCCCCCTCAATGAATTTACTCTTGAACTAGGTTCCCACGATTCAGTTTTGGACCGTACGGTTTGACATGTTGGAAACACCGGTTCTCGTGAGATCACCGAAGATATGCAACACTGCACTGAGTCAGGTATTGGATGGGTGACCATCATACACATGACCAGTTCTGTTCGGGAAAGTGGATCCGCATTCTGGTGTTGATGTGTATACGCTTTTGCTGTGAGACAATTGACTTTTGGTTCTAAAAAGGACCTAAGTTGACCTTTTTTCGGCGTTGGCGCCTACATCATTCGTGAAGTTTTTGGCGCCAACTCTGACGAAACGACCCAGGTACCAAAAGTCAAACCAAACAGAGAAAAATCGTCCAAACAGAAAAGTTTTTGCTTAAAAAATTAATACTGTTTTTATTTTTGATACTGAAGATCTTTTTGTTACCATTTTATCAAGACATATCTAAGAAACACAGAAAAGAAGCATGAAAAATGGAATTGAGCAGTAATATGAGGTAAAATTAAAATTGACTTACCAGAGTGCCCGTGGCCGAAATATAGTATCCCAATGTAACAGCCAGCAGAGCTGACGCCACCCCTAGGACCAGTGCGAGACGCATTCTGCAAGTTAATAGCTTGTGACTTCGAATGGAATCATATCGTCTGCTCTATCGGCAAGAGTATTTAAGTAAGTCCAAATCGCAAACGTTGACATTTTATGTGTGCTTACGAGTGCACGAATGTGTTGTTGTATTTGTTGAAATGTCACGTTAGTTTACTGACTTAATTAAAGATGTTTTTTATTTGTAAAACGAACAAAGCGAGTTAGTCCCCTTGTTTTGACAGAACGCATTTTGGTAAATTATGTAATAGTGTCAATAAAGGTCATTTGACTTTTAGGTAGAACTGTAAGTAGCTATGACTTTACCAATCGGCTTATTTTCTAAAAACGCTACCAAAGTGAAAAGATTCCTACTATGCTTCAGAATTCGAAGTTTATCTAGGTTTCTTACCTCCCATAAAACAAATACAGTTACAGTTTTGCGTGTTGGTGCTCGTGAGATCACTGAAGTCAAGCAACACTGTACTTAGTCAGGTATTGGATGGGTGACCATCATACTCATGACGAGTTCTTTTCGGGAGAGAGGTTGGAGGGATGTAAGTTAGTACAAGAGCTTCACTCGCCTTGCTTATCAACCTCTCGACAGCATGCATTCGTAGACAAGTCCTGAGGTGGTTGTTGCACACATTTCTGGAGAGGACATTAAGCTGGTGGTCCCCTTTGGTGCACTTTGACATTTGAAGGATAATGGCTTTCATCTTCTCTCTTCTAGTCCTGGTTGGGTTCATAATCATTTTTATTCTAAAACTCCAATTTTACGTTAGATAACGTTTTTACGGTTTTGAAGAAAATCCAGTACACGCAAATGTTAATATCACTAAAATAATTTTACTATTTATACCTTCCGATCGAGTGTACTTCCCAGTTCGGCTGCATTATAATATTGCACTCCGATGCATATGGCAAGGATGGGCAAGGGTATGGTGAGGTCACTCGATTCTGGCAAAACTCGATCCTACAACCCCACCACAGGATGGACCCTTTTTTGGCTTTTTATTATTTTCCACGTGTTTGATTAAATATGCGAATAGTCAAATTTTATTTTTTTTTATTATTAACAACACTATAACCGTCTCAAAAATTGATGCCCAAACGCGGACTCGTACCCAGATCTCCACTTTTCTCTGGTGTTGCGCTGAACCATTGAGCTATCTGGTCACTGGCTTTGTAAGACGATTCTAGTGTATTTGATGAGAATGACAGTTCTCCAAGGAGTAGAACCATGAGGCTGTGAATACTCACAGTCACTCTGATTCTAGTGACGCTATATCACGTCACAACCTGTCAAACTCGAATAACTCCAATTTGACGTTGGATTCGTTGCTCATCAAATACACTAGAATCGTATTAGAAAGACAGTGTTTGAATAGCTCAATGGTTCAGAGCAACACCCGTGAAAGGTGGAGATCGGGGTTTGAGTCCGCGTTTGGGCATCAATTTTTGAGACGGTTATAGTGTTGTTAATAATAAAATACCCCGTGCATTGCAAGTGTTTGCAATTTAAATAAGATGTCATCCTAATACAGCAACGAATGCAACGTCAAATTGAAGTTATTCGAGTTTGGCAGGTTGTGACGTGATATAGCGTCACTAGAATCAGAGTGACTGTGAGTACTCACAGCCTCATGGCTCTACTCCTTGGAGAACTGTCATTCTCATCAAATACACTAGAATCGTCTTACAAAGCCAGTGACCAGATAGCTCAATGGTTCAGCGCAACACCAGCGAAAGGTGGAGATCGGGTTTCGAGTCCGCGTTTGGGCATCAATTTTTGAGACGGTTATAGTGTTGATAATAATAAAAAAAAAACCGTGCATTGCAAGCGTTTGCAATTTAAATAAGATTTCATCCTAAAATTTTCTTTTTCTTTATGTTTTCACCCATTTAACGAAAAACACCACAGAAAAGATCGATTTTCAGTCATTTCCTCAAGCGTTGTAAATTATTTTCAGTGTTAAGGGGGTGGAGAGGGGGGGGGGGGGGGGGGGCCTCAACAATGCCAATATTTCTTTATTTGTTTTATTTATTCATTTCTTTGCGTCTATTAAATCACATTTCTTACATTAAATGCATTTTATTTGAGAATTTCTTGCTTTCAAGTAGGTTTCTTACGACAGAACTCTTGTTTTGTGTTCTCATCTCTTTCTTCATCTTCCTTTGTCACTAACTACTCTTCGAGGTGAGGTATCTCCTTCTAATCTCCACTTGCCTGCAAATTAATTACGGTTGGTTTAGTTCATTTAGTGGCTTGCACTATTCAGGTACTTGTCATGGGCACACCAGAACATTTTCCATGACTTTGTAAATACAATGGTAGTATAAGATAAAATGTACATTTATCAGAACCATCTGAAAATGGTACCTTTAAATGGCTGCGACCCTTTTTAGGTTATACGAACTAAAATAATAAAGTTACCGTAAATCTCTTCAAAAATAAGCAGGCATAATAACGTATCTCTTTCTCTATGGTATAAATATTGATTGATGGTAGGAAGTTGCTTTCTTCACACAACTGTTTGATAAGTTGACTCTGTTATTGACGTGCAGGTCCTGCCGTTGTGGGTATCATTCGTATGTATTCAGCAGCAATCTGAATCAGCAATTTTGCCCATCGGACAAATGACAACCCATTCCTTATCCTTAGTGGTCCTGTGGTTACCTGTAGTCATTTATGTGTAACATCTCACCTGAGTTCGATTTCGCAGATAAAAGGATACTTCTTGTCACATGTGGAATCTGCAAGTCCAAAAGCCTTAAACCCCAGGCAGTCATCAACTCCCTTGTCATTGGGCTCTCCTGAACTCCACCTCCAGAAGCCAGTGTCGGTCAGCTGATCGCCTGGAGAGAGTGAGGGAGTTTTATGACCATCTACTAGAGACACAACGCATATTTATTTTCATTTCTTGTCGTGGCATTGAACCAGAGAGAGACTTGAATGATAAAACCAACGAGTCATTTTTAATGAAGACCGCTCAGCTCGATAGAGAACGTTCTGAGCCACGTGACATATTCCCTCGTAGTCTGTGTAGGGATAGGCACTATATGAACCAATGTTGACCTTCAGGCGGAGCGAGAGTGGGGGAAAAGGCTGCAGCGTTGAGTGTGTATTCACTCAACGGTTGCAGGCTACAGTATAGGATCGCACCCTGGTGCTGTTTGGTTAAGTCTGGTAGAGGTCTACGCTATCAGATTTTGGGAAATCAAAAAACACCAGAGACTAGCGAAAATGTCCTATTGCCAGCGCAAACTGTCCCTTTGGCTGAGAACGCCAGCCCTTCGTCAGGTATAATAACTACTTGTCCACAGGTTTGTAGAAAGACAATGTCTGGGCGTAGATGTCAATACCAATCGACTGCAGAGCCCAAACGAATCTAAGGGATTTTGCTTATTTTCCATTCGATAGACCTTTTGACTAAATCTTTCGGTATCTTTCTTTTAGTCTTTACACTAATCGGGGTGGAAAATGCAGTGGCAACACCTGCCCAATTAGTTTGAAGGATGTGACTGGATGGCCACCTCTTGCTAATTAACTGATTCTGTTTCATAAAAAATCTTCCTTTTATCCTGTTATCATAAGAGCTGTCGGTGACCTTGAGACCATAAGCTTGAAAGAAAATAGTATGTGTTCGAAGACATTTTCACCTACAAATTCCCGACTAGGTTTGGGCTTGACCTTAAAAATGAGAGTCACTTTGTTCGCTTAAGCACCTTGTCTCGATACCGTCTCACTCATATATTACGGTTTGGATTAATTGAAAACCAAAAGGCACAAACAAATTCGTATAATTTACCAAAGATCGTGTAGTATTTTCCATCGCTCCGTTCTTTCCCCCCAACCCAGGCCATGTCATTGCTGGTAGCTGAAATCGACTTAGGGTTCAACACCAACATCTTCCTCAGCATCTCTCTTTCCCGTTCTGAGTTGACTATGACGAGATGAGCTCCTTCGATTTCGCACATGTGCTTTGCAAACTGCCAAGTCGCACCAAAAGCATGGAACTTATAGTAACCGAGGTTGGGTTTCAGGTCGTATTCTCGTGGCGGCCATGTTCGCTCGGCTTCGGTTTTTGCACACTTGAGTCCTCGGTACTTTGGGTGGGAGTACTGGTAATACGACTGAAACACAAATAAATACACTGACAATATAATAATCATATCCAGAGCTGGAACCGTTTTCTTTTGACCACTTTGCTAGTTGTGAAAAAACGGTTTGACGTGCTGGAAACATCGGTTCTCGTGGGAACGGGGGTGGTAAACAGCGTTGTGATGAGTTTGTAATGGATCGTCTTTCTTTATACCCCCTCCCCACCCCTTCATCATTCATCAAGGTGCATTCAGTCAAGAAAAGTAGTCAAGCCTACCCCTTTGTTGAAAATACGCCAATCTTTTACTGAAAGTACGTCAATTCAATCAAACATTAGATAAAATCTAGTCAGTAAACAGTAAAATTTATAACTGGCACATCCCACATAGCATCTAAGCAGATGACTTACCGATGGGCTGGGCAGCGTCGATGAAGTCCAATAGAATCCTGACTTGGTGTAATACGAATCTGCGCCATCACACAACAAAAATCATTAGCACATTGTGGAGATTGTGTAGAAACCAGAAATGCATCCTCATTTTGAGTTAAAGGATAATTAAAAAGCGCTCGAATTGCTTAAATTACCTAACATATACCGCAGATTTACAAACCTAATCAAAGTAAGTATTAGATAATAAAATATCTTTTCGCGAACAATGGTTTGCTTGCAAACCTTACAATTGTTACAATTGCATAATTTACTATTTTCATTTCAAACTAATACTACTGCACTGCCCGAAGATGATCACACGGAAAAAATGTATCAAGTTATTTACGTGTAGAATCGTTTTGCTCTGTGCGGATTGCTTTTTGGTCTTAAAAAGGACCTTGGCATTTACCGAGGTTTCAACCACGATGGCCATCTTCAGGATTGTAGAGCAAGAAGTTGGTCGCCGCTGTAGAAATCTGAGGGGCGGTTGTGATCTAGTAAGTGGTCTCACCATATTTCCAACTCACGAAAGATTTTACTAAAGAAAAAAACTAACGCTCGTAAAAGTTAACGAAAAAAGGATTTCATGACTAACTTTCACTACCGGGAGTTTTCTCTTTTGCGACTTGTCCCGGGAAGACGATGGCAGTGCCAGCTCTCTGATCCGAATCTTGACGAGAAAACAACGAACAATTTTCTTAGAATAAAACTATTGATACTCTAGCATCATATTTTAAGCCTATGTTATTGATATACTCACTGTCTTGTCTTTCTGGGCAGACTCGGTCGTTGCAGACTGACTCAGGTTGATGGTTAACGTTAGATGTGTTGACGGCTACAACCAGCCTATCAAAAAGTATTGAAAGCAGAGGGATAATGCCCCATTTTTTACTAATAGTCTCTCAACCTGATTATTTTTAATTTCCGCAGCAATTTGACTTGTGCTACTATTTAGTAAATTGTAATTTCGCTCAAGTCTGCTTCATAATCAGTCAAAAGAAAGTCATATCTGATTGATTCATTGATAGAAATTGTTTAGGGGGGTTCAGTCCACTCTAGCTGCATAAATATGCCCAAGCGTACAAGATTGTATTATTGTCGTGGTCTCAGAAGACGTGGGTCAGAATCAGATGACATTGACGGTTAAACCAGTCAGATCAAATTCGAATTTTATTCGAATTCAACGAGAAAATTGTCCGGAAAACGGATTCAACTGCACCATATAGTCTAACAGTTCGAAAACTAAATCGTTCAAAAATAAAGGTAAAAGAAACTTACGTTTCTTCGATTTCACACACGAATCCATACTTGATGCTGCATGCGTCGTCATACATAACTCCACTCTTAAAGAAGCTGACACAATCATCTGGAGTGGGGTCATTTGGCTGCACTGGTGTCTTGGACCAGTTCAAGTACCCTGCGTCTTCAAGCGAATCTCCTGAAAATCACAACGGAATCGATTGAATGGAAATATGAGCTATGCTCGTCACCAACACATGCCAATGCATTACACTTATATATTTCTATACTTATATCAGAGACAAGTTACCAGAAAATTTTTCTTCGTGTTTTTTTTCTTAAAATTTTAACCATTGGAAGCTTATAAAACGTAAGGGGTGATTCTCTTCCCCCCCCCCCCCTTTCCCCTCAACATCGTTGGTAAATTTAATGGGACTCTTCACTAAGATGACTCCAAGTCGGTACCTGCTTTCTTATTTTGCGACTTAAATCAAAGATCCTCAACCCCGACCCCATCTTTGAAATTGAGCATGTCAATCCCTATAGCCATTGGACTTTGTGCCATCGGACACGATTTCAAAACACCAGCCAAACAGGGCCCCTGTAATTGGCACAAGAGCCTTAGGTCCCCAGTTTTCATTTGTGTTATTTTTACCCTTTTCAACCACTACATTTTGTTCCTAAAGAATTGCAAACAGGGCAAGAGATAGTAGGCCTTACACACCTGTTCCTATCTTGTCCCTCTCTTTCTACAACACCAGAAAACGAATGAAAATTATCAGTTATTTTGACTCACCAAAAATAGTGTAGAATTTGCCATGGACTCCCCGTTCATGAACCCCTACCCAGACATGGGCGCTGTTGAGAGAGTCAACCGAAGTGGGATTTGCGACGAATAACGTTTTCAAAGCTTCAGCTTCTTCAGGGGAACTGACAATTATCAGGTGTGCCCCTTCTTGCTCACACATTTCCCGGGCAGCCACCCATTGCGTCCCGTAGGCGTGGAACTTGTAGTAACCCACACCGAGGATATGCTCATAGTCGCGAGGTGGCCAAGCCCTCTCACTCTTTTGACTGCAGTCCATCAGGTGAGGCTTAGCCGACCAGTGCTTGAAAAATAATGTATATATATATATATGTTTTTTTTGTTTTGTTTTTTCATAAATATTGTAGGTTTTATGGTTTTAATCACTTTTATGCAGTGTAGACACTGGCATCTCAACATTTAGACGGTTTACATGCTATGAAACCTATTTAAGACTGTATCTGCTAAAATCAGGGGCTCAGAACTTTGCTCAGAACAACACTTTGCAGAGTTTACTTCTCTTTCCGAGCATTAAAGAGGAAAGAATTAGTGGAGAGGACCTATTATTTACACTGTTGAGATGATAATTAAGTACAGCAAGAAGGGAAATTTGCCCAAAAAAGCCAACAATTTGCCCAACCATCTTTCTAATATTTCTGAGCAGTTATCGCGTATGAGAAACTCATGAACCAACCAGCCAAAAGGGTAGTTTGGAAGGGTAATTTTGAGGATCAATGATAGTTATTTTTTCTCCATTGAAGGATAGAGAAAGTGAGGATCGAGCAAGCAAGGGAACCAATGCAACCCAGCGTTTTACAATGCTTTAGTTTTCAGCCTACAGGAAAATGTTATTTTGTATATTTTGAGCACATTTTGAGCAAATGTTCGGTATTTGTGATTTCCCAAAAAAAGGTTCTGGTTGGTCAAAATGCAACAATAAATCAACTAGTAACAAGATGTGTACAATGAAACAACGGTGTGGCATCAAACCGTACACAAAATTTTTTTTTATCGTTATTAAAAAATTTTTTGCGACTTTGTCCCTTTCTGAATTATTTTTCTGCAAAGCAAACGAATGTTTACTGTTGGCAGGTATTATCTCAATTGATCATAATAGCACTTAATCAATTCGAAGGAAGTTCTGCATGCACGTTGTAGAGATGGACGCCGTCGTTATCGACATTTGAACAAGAAAATCGATTTACATTTCAAAAGTCATCTCAAATGGCTCGAATGAGCAATTTTTTACAGTTACTCGTCCTTAAGCAGAAAATAACCCAAAAATGGCTATGAGGAGGTAAGAGGGGGTGATAGCATTGTTGAGACATCTGCCCTTCACACCAAAACGAAAGTAAAGCCGAATTGGAAGAAATGTGAACGGGTCTCAGGGCTAATTGTAAACATTTTTATGCATTGGTACATTTACAAGGATATAAACAACTACAATTATATTATAATTACCACCAGATTGCGATCAGGTTCAGGCCAATGAGGGCCATGGCTGGAACATTGTACGCTCGCTGCTGGAACCAAGATACAGGTATCTACCAAAATGTCGAATTTTCAATGTTATTCAATTAACATTAGTAAAATATGTGCTGAATGGTGATTGATAGGTTCTGCTAGTGGCCATCAGAACATTTGGAGGTGTAGAATCAAAAGGACTCTCTAAGTTTTCAAAATAATTTTTTTTAAACATCAGTAGGCGAAGGAAGGCTATGTTTTTTTTTTAACAAACCAGATGCCTCTCAGTCTAGACGTTGCAACAAGCCTATTTTTGCCTTTACCAAGAGCCGAACCAAAATTGCCTAATTTACTGCACTTATTTTCTGATTGTATCTTTAATAATATCTTGAACGTAACTTCAACGAATTTAATTAAAATGGCTTACAACTTGATTTCCTAAATACCCCCAGACCCTGACTAAAACTTTCCATGTATGCACATGGCACGTAATCGAGTGAAAAAATGTACTTGCAGGAAATGGCCAAGATATAGCGACACATTTGGTGCTTACCGAAAAGACTAAAAATTCCCAGCGCCAGAAAGAAATGTTCCCTCACAAAAACTCCCAACAATCTCGCCATGGTGTTTGGGAAGAGAGTGACCTCAAGCTTCTTCTTCCCTTCAAGAATTAAAGAATTCTTGCGGCACGCGGCCAAAAGATATCTGTATCTTTTAGGCGTTTATTGTTGATAACCTTTTTTATCTGACCTGACCTTGAACTTAGCCACAGTTTCAGAATGTTCACATTTCGATACTGTGATTTTTTTATTTGAGACGTTAAGAACCGATTTAGCTACTCTATGGTTACACCATTTGACCATATTATTGCCGATTGTTTTCTTTCCAATGACCTTATGGGGTCACTCAATTTCATCAACAGCATACCATCAAAGAGTCCGTTGGATAACAGGGGCGTAGGTTATAAAAGTGGCAACTTTAAAAAAGTTATAACGAACGGTTTGGCGAGTTGGAAACACCGGTTCTCGTGAGATCACCGAAGTTAAGCAACACCGCGCTGGATCAGGTATTGTATGAGTGACCATCATACATATGACCAGCTCTGTTCGAGAAAGAGGTTGAAGGGATGCAAGTTAGCTCAAGAACTTCATTCGCCTTGATTATAAACCAATCGACAGCATGGGTTAGTGGAGGAATCCTGTTGTTCACGTCGTACCGTTCTTCGGAAGGGACGTTAAGCCGGTGGTCCCCTTGGTGCTCTTCGACAGGAGTAGGCTACGTGCCGCACCGAGTTTCCCCTCCTCCCTTCTAGGCTAGGTTAGGTTCATCGTCATACTCCCACTCATTGACCGACGCCATTTAGATCAGTACCATATGGGCCGTTGTCACAACGGTGCGCCGTTAAACCCCACTAATCAATCAACACCGGTTCTCGTGAGATTCCGAAGATAAGCAACACTGATTTGGGTCAGGTATTGAATGACGAATGTGTAGTGGAGGAACAGGTATTGGTTAGGTCGGTGAATGGATGGGTGGTGTGACTTGGGCCACGATGCACATAATTGCTTAGTTGGGGAACCCGACAGGTAGGCATATCATTAAGAGGACTACCGGCTGATCTCCCATCTGGAGGATGGTTCACAACCCAAACAGGATTTATAAATTAATCGATACTGTCCGAGGTTGTAACTGAAAATGTCAGACAAAAACAAAACGTATTCCGTGTAGCTTGACATTGATGAAAATTATGACACTCATCTAAATATTTGGCAAGATACGTTTGCCATTCCACTTTGAAAAGTTAAAAAAAATTGCAAAATTTTGAAAAACCTAAGCATAAGCATTTGTTTCTTGAACTTGAGTATCCCAATCGATAATGATCTGAAAGTAGACTATATCAAACATTGATTTTAGGATTTGGAAGCATGAGAAGATTTTAGGCCGAGAATGTTAGGAAAGGTGAAAGGTACAAATAGAATTGGCTAATACATTTCTTTAATGCAGCCGATATATTTTTCACAGATCATGTAATCGAATTTCAATTTTCTGAAATATTCTGGAGGCAACTGAACATTTAAGTTATCACTTGTTATATGTGAAAGAAAAGTTACCAACTCTGAATCTTTTCGTTAAGCTATTTACGATTAGTAGGTATACACAGCAATTTTCAAGTAAGGCAATAATTATAAATTTCTTGGAAAACTCGTCATACCAGATAGAATTTCAAATTCTATGCTAAAATCTCACAGGGTAGGAAGGAAGGTGCTACAGTTTATGATCATGTGCAAGGTAAGATTACCCTGACAATATATTCTGTGCTCATACAGCTTTTAAGGCTTAGTAAGGCTTCTAACTACTTGGTAGTTTGGAGGTACATTCTTTGTGTCAGTCCATTTTAAAGCATGCAATCAATGTTAAACATTAAACATTGCATCACAAATGTGTTAAACATATTTAAAAAATGATCTCAACGATAAATTAACTACAATATTGATTTGTTTAGAAGAATTTCTCATTAATTACTTTAATGAATTGTTCTGCCAGTATCTTTTTAAAGTGTTGATACCACTCAATTACTCCTATTCTTCTGTCTACTTTCTCTTCCAGCGTTAACATTTTTTCTTCATTTAGTAACTGCAGCAGGTCCTTCCAATCTTTCAGATAGATGATAGGAGCGTTATGCGACTTGAGAAGGCGCAAAGGAGAATGACAATTTCCCGGAGTGTGCACATCTTCTACGACAGGCACACTTCCGAGGGACATCGCTTCGTAGATTCGATAGCATTCAGTGTTGAAGCCCACGGGACTCAAAGTCAGGTCCGACTTTAGAATCGACTTGATGTAAGTGTTCAAAGAGTCTTCCGTTTCCAGAGGTTGCCACCTGCCGAGATAAAAGAAGACACAAAGTCAGAAATATACAACAGTCAGTCTGGTTAACACTTGATTAATACAACGGAAATTAATGAGACAGTCGGCAGTTGTATTCTGGTATCTTCTATTGCGACTACACCCTCCATTTAATATTTAAAAGTATCTGTGGAAATTAAAATCCAGAAAGATTCGAAGAAAAGCCGGTTGAGACTGGGTCTCAGCTTCCTTACAGATATCGCTCAGCTTCTGCTGGTGCGTTGTATTTATACTGTCCTTATGTAGATTTATCCGAGAAATGGTGATGAAAAGGAGTTGTCAATTGGAATGTAACGTGCCAATAACGGTTCTGCATCACACTTTGATATTGAAGTAAAGTAAATAGTTCCTTACTTTTCTCTTCCAAGTATAATACATTGGTCTTGAGCCTTTGAGATGGTTTTCATAAGAACTTGGCGTGAAGAATTCTCATAAATTGTACCCAGGAAGTTACATAAATAGGATCTGGTGGAGGTGAGATCCACTTGTTCAGGCTGGATGTTTGGAAAGCCTCGATACCTAGAACAGATAAATCGAGACAGTTTGATGTTGTAAGCACTGCTACATGCCATTTATTACCTGAATGGAGCACTCACGTTGCAACACCTAGAGGCCATTGATAAAACTCGATGTTGTCTATTAACGGTGAATCGTAAACCAAGAAAACAAGATCCACTTTTCCGCCATTTGATTTCATATAAGGTAGTAGCCAATCATTATTACATTGCTCATTCCCTAAGAATACAATTCCAACTCTTTGTAAATTTGAATAAAGTGGTAAGTAATCCAACCACAACTTTGATGCAACAATCTTTTCATCTGATCTTCCATTTAAAACAAGTACCAGGTATTTCACTTCACTTGGGACTGTGGTTTGAATGATTCCAGGACCAGATCGAAAAGTAAAGTTAATCGAATCGATTTTCAGCGATCCGTGTTGAACAAGACCTGCATTTAAGTTCTCAAGTTCTCCATTCAGTATGTGTTTCCACAGATAGAGTCCAATTGCAGCTTTTCCCCAGATTTCGACTAAATGCGTTTCAGGTTGTTTTTGCTTTTGCAAGCGAATGAGATGGTTGTTGCTGGCATATTGTGCTGTTTTCTTGAGAGACTTTGCAGCACTTCCATCTGAATCTTCAGACCCTTTCTTGGTAACATCTAATGATTGAAACACAAAAAAACATTAGTGCACGTAGAAAATAACGTTAGTTGAACAATAAACATAAGTTTATAGAAAGAAAACATTTTCTTTCACTAGCTGTCAGGCTGCGATCAGTAACATGCAGGTTGACAGGTTATGTTGTATGTGACAGATGATGTATATACCTGAATACACACTGCCATAATACAGTTTGTAAACTGCAAATAAAGTCACGCAAATATATAAAAGGGAGAATACAATCACAAACAGCTTCCAGCTCTTTCTCATTACAGAATGACTGCTGTAATTATTATAGTGGTGTCAACGGCAAGTCAAATATTATCGCCATGCAGCCATTGGTCGGCCGTTACACCAACACAAGAAAGAAGAAAGCGTTTAGTTTTATTTCTTATACCTGCAAAAATGTTGTATTGATGCTGAAACGTATACAAATCAATTTTGAATTTAACTATTAGTACCTATAGTATTTTTCCATGTTCTAAAACAAGGAAGAAAATGATCCTTTTAGTCCATTTCTGATGTGTATATGGTTTACAAGGTTGGTAAAGTGTAAGCGAAACATATGACAACTCTGTCGGGAGAAAAAACAATTATGAATGGGGGTGTCACCATATTATTTACGGTTTGCAGGTGTTTAGATGTTACGTGCATTGAAGTTTTCGATTCGTTAATAACTTTTTATGTTATGGGAATATCAATATGACTGTAGACTTCAGTGATTATTTCTGGGTATGCATTGATACTTGGTCCTTATGACCTATTTACACCGGGCGAATTATAAAGCCAATCTACTTGGTGCCTTCCTGCTACACTAGCCTAAGTCACAAAAAGCTTTTAGCCTCTTTACCCTATGCTATTAGTACATCCTAAATTGATAGGATTAATGTGCGATCTACTAAGTGATGGTCAAGGTACCGTTTGTGTATTTATCATTTCATTGAATCTTGGTTGTCTCTTGTTTCCAGGGTGAGAAAAATGACGGTTTTAATGTTTTGTACCACAACATGAAACATGGATTAGTTGCAAGTAAAGAATTGGCAGACTTTCTCAGAGAAAGGTAACACTAACTTGCTATTATACCTACCAGGATAAGATTTTACTCTCTAAACTGTAATTAGGCTTGACTTTTTTCACCAATATATCTACTGTCAAGGCCTCTCTGACTGATCAAAACATCTGTTGATATTTGACAATGTTGATGGAACTGTCTTCTCCCAAATGTAATAACACTTTTTGATTGTTTAGATCCACCATTGAAGAGCTAAATTCAAAGCAACTGAATAAACTTGCTAAACAAGCAAGTAATGGCTCTGCCCAAGGGACCTTTGCTCCGATATGGCAATTATTGCGGAATTCTGCCGACAAGTTATCAACTTTGCACATGCAGATGGTCCAGAAAGTATCAGAGCTCGTGAAGGAAGTTAGCAAATATGCAGACGACATGCATAAAAAGCATAAATTGGTAATTACTTAATAAAAATGTACTCTTTAAGTTGTTAGTTTATCTCGTCACTCTTTAGCCTTGCTTAAGTATTATGCATTTTTTTGCTTGAATTGTGGGGTTATGGTCACTAACAGAAATTTAGGGTGTGAAGGACCTTATTCTTGTTTGTCTACTCAGACCCCTGTAGTTTCTTTGTGGTTTCAGGGTGTTAAAGTGCTTTGTATAAACAGAAGTAATGTTTGATTATTATGAGTGGCATTTTTTTGTACATGGAACCATGCTTAAATGGATATGGTCTCGTGCTGGAATTCCATTATCCATTCGGATGCCTAATTTTTCCGTTGCCATATTTATGCTTTAGATCTCTAGTTTCCATTTAATTCTGGAAACAATAACATTTATTAGACAATATTATTTATAATAAAGCAGGCAAAGTATGATGGTCAAGGTATGGAAAAAGATAAATGACTCAGCACCAGAAATACTTAGTTTTACTGATAAGAGAGATATAAAAGAAAGCTAAAATAACTATTGAATGCAGGCGTGAGACTGGAAGAAGTTAAAAGTTACTAAATGAAATTAAAATCAAAATGGATGTATTTATTTGGAATACAGTCCATATAGATATTAATTAAAAATTTAAATTGTTTTTAAAAGCAGATTTCCATAAATAGGACACAAAACTCATTGTATTGCAATCTGATGTCAAACCAATTAATGGATTATTAATATTGATGCATGAAAATAAAAGGTAGTTGAAGTATTTAGATAATAATACAATTAAGACTTAAAAATTTGCAATCTGACTCATTGCCTAAAATAGTTTGAAAACAGAAATAGTTTTATTTCAATTAATTGTGGTTTTGGAAGATTTAAGGTTCAAATTTTTTTCGTTATGGGCAGCTTTGACTCGTAAAATAATCTACTCTAAAAAGTTATATCCGATCATACGTTAGACAGAATACAGTATAGAGAAAGGAGGTAGGAACCTAGCACATGGCATGCAGAGTGCTTGCCTGAATATCAATCAGTTGCCATCAGTGGGGTCCTGTCTCAACAAACCCTAAGAAAATACTATGCGAAAATCAAGTTTATGAACGTATCATAATGCATTATGATGGCAGCAAATCTGCATCGTCCTTGTGATACCTGGGTTTCTTTTTTGGCCATATAAACTGAATTCATCTTTTCTGCTGCACCAAAGTTATCAGTATCGGTCATTAATTTATCTCCCTTTTTTATTATTGCCAATACTGCCTGAATGAGTTGGAAATCAAAAATGTCTGGACTGGGTTTAAATGACTGCCTTTTTGGGAGATAACAGAAGTCATTAATAGATCAAAATAAAGTTGAGTTAAAAAAATTTCTTTTGAAATATTGAAAAAGCAGCACGAAAAAAGTTTGTCTCATAAAGAGAAGCACTAGAAATATTCAGAATTCACCAACAAATCATTTCGTGGACAATGCCAATCCTCATTTCATTGAGCAAGGCATCTGCTAAAAAAGAAACTGATTTATCAGAATGAGTTTAAGGTCAAGTTAAAGCCGTGTGGACATGCCATGCCTGGCATACCCTTCTTTTCTATACTGTATTCCAACTAAAATACTTGAGACCAACTTTTTTGAGTATGATTTCAGAAATGTGAGTCAGATTTGAAAGCTTGTGGTAGCAGTCACATTTTCTCGGTCTTTAGTCTGCAGAACATCATGATGCACTTGCTTTGAAGGATTTTTTTTTAAATCAATTTTCTTTTTATCTAACAAAAGATAAAAAAATGTGTAATTTAAGGCATTTAACTTGATTATGCCAAATCATTTTTTGACTTCTTCATGCTCTTTTTCATATTCCTTTTCCTTCCCCAACCTCTTCCATATCCCCTTATCTAGCCACCTTTCTTTCTCTTCTACTTCATTCCGTTTCCCCATCTGCTTGTACTTTTTGTATCCATCTTTCTCTTGGTCTCCCTCTTTCCCTTCTCTCATATTCCAGCTTAAAATCTTTCTTGGCAATCTTTCTTCCTGCATTTTCTTAATTTTTCCAAATAATTTCAATCACTCTTTCCCATATTTTAAACCTAATCTCTATATATTTGTTTGTTTTCTCAATATTTTGCTTTTAATCTTGTCCAACTCGTCACCCATTCAATACTCCTTACAAACTTTATCTGCACTGCTTCCATTCTTCTTTCCTCCGTTCCATTCAAACTCCACGATCCACACCCATACATTAAAATGGGTTCGTAATACATCTTATATATTAGAAATTACATTTTTCTATATCTTGGGAAATGTTGACCATTCAAAGAGTAGCGATACTGACTTCAGGACTAAAGAAAAACAGAAAAATAAGGAAGGAAAATGCAAGAATGCAAGTTAAGTTTCTGAAAAATTGGTGATGTTGGCACTTAGCCTTAAAACAAATATGGATTCCAGGCTAGACAAGGTTTTTCTCCAACTCTTCCTTGTAGGAATAATGTTTTCCCCAATTTTGTCTGTCTGATCAAATAGGTATCTACTTTTTCTTAAATCTCCAGAAAACTTAAACTAATCCCTGATTCTGATTTGTTGCAATCTTTCGTTTTCTAGGTGAAAGAAGAGGAATCAGGAACTTTAGAAATAGTCCAAACAATCCAATCGACGGCCTTAACTGTGCAGAAAGCGAAGGATGCATACATGCAAAAAGCAATGGAACTTGAGAAGATCGGCAAAGACAATGGTTCTCCAAAGGATCTAGAAAAGGCAGAAATAAAATTCAAGAAAGCACAAGAGGACTACAAAATTCTTGTGGAAAAATACAGTAATATTCAAGATGATTTTGAGAAGAAGATGTCTTTTGCATGTAGAGTGAGTATTTACTTGTAATAGTTATGTTAGGTTGGTTGTGTTCGGGAACTACGCGTCCCAACCCACGTAATGCTCATCTGGAGTGTCTGATAATAAGTAGGAAGTATGGTATGCCCCAAAAACTCAAGTGCATTGGTTGTTAAAGCTTTTAGGTAACAACTAGGATGGTCTTTATTTAATTTATGTTTATTAGTTGTCAACATTTCAACCCATCTTGACGTGCCCATCAAAGCTGTGTTGCCATTTCGCATACCTAACCTCAGCCCTTTCCATCAGGCAAATACCAGAAATTGCAATGCAGTGCAAAACATTCAATAAGGAAACCTAATCTGACAGCTGACATGTTTCAGAGGTTAATATTAACTCATACAAATACGTGAACAAAGACGCATTGTTAGAACTTGATGTAACTGAGTTTTTGGGATACATTATAAGATGATGAATGTTTGGCAGAGGTACTATCATCGAGTTTTTAGAGTTTCTCTTAAGTTGTTTTGATAAAGCATAAAAAAACCATTACCAGGAGAGCTAATAAATTGAAGGACTTCCCAAAAGCAATCCTCACTGTAGCTTGCGGTTGGAGGGTAGGGGGGGCATCTGTTCGATACGGACAATATTTATATGGATAAAATTGGTTGATTAATGGTGCTTAATGATGCACTGTTTTGACAACGGGCCTTGTGGCACTGGTATAATCGCATCGGTAAATAAGTGGATGATGGTGAACCTAACCAAATCTAGAAGGGAAGAGGGGTAATACGTTGATGGCACGTAAGCTTCTCCTGTCAAAGAACACCATGATGACCATATGCTTAACGTCTGAACAGAACTGGTCACGTCTATGATGGCCACTCATCCAATACCTGACCCAGTCCAGTGTTGCTTAACTGCCAAATCGTTTAGGCCACCAGATCATTTTTTTATTCATGAATGCAATAAGGTTTTAGACCTGGTATTTTAGAGTGGCGTGGTGGTCAATGGCGTTTGTGGTTATTATGTTTTCCTAGTCTAGACCATTTTAAATCTTAAGCTCTACTGAGTATACTCAGTTCCTATTCCTGCCGATCCTATAATTGTACTTATAATGTTTGAGTTGACAATACTGAACACTAATTGTTTAGTAGTGGGTTAGTTTTTACTTTTTAAACTCTCAGCTTAAGGTGCGTTTTTCTTTCGTTAAGAGCGATCTCAGCCTCGAGAGCTTTCTAGCTCATTCAAAATTACACCCCTGCACAAAAATAAGCCATCGAAATTGTTATAATTTCAAATTCTAAAGAAGCATTAGATGCAGGAGGACAATTTTTTGGCTGGCGATGTAACTTTGCTTTAATAGCAAACAAAACATAGAAGCTACAGATTAAAAAAAACACCCTTCAAGAGCCCCAAGCAGCGATTTGCTGCTTTGACTGCACCAAGACTTGTTAAGTGGGATGATTGGGGGATGGGGGCGTATCATTTGTAGAGTTGCAAAATTAAATGAACTAAACAAATTAAATTATTTTAGAAGTTAAAATTAAAACTAGTGTATATTTTTTAAATTCCATCAATTGGTTTGTCTCATTCTCTGCAACATTCACTGCTAGCCATGCTCTAGTGATAGCAGATCCCGGCCACCAGTGCCCATTACAGATAACCTACTTCCTGCTGATTGTGTGGTTTTGAGAGGCAATAGGAGGCTGAGTCCTCCAAGAGAATAGAAGTTCCAGCTACACAGGATCATGAGAAGAACATTGCTGCTAGGACAAGGCATTTTTTTGTTGGGAGGGGTGGGGGGTATTGACGAAGGATGAATATTGATTGCATAACCCATAAAAACAAGAAAAATGCATCTACCTCCCTACCTAGGTCTAAACGTGCCACTGCTCACTCTCAATGTCTATCGGTTTGCACTGGTGCAGCCAACAAAATGCTCGTTACAATTTGGTTGATTTAAATTTACTTTCCATTTCACCTCAGTTTGGCTGTGTAGACACTGACAAAAGCCACTTTCTAAAACTTTGTAGACTACCTGAAATAGGTATGTAATTGTTGCTTTGCCAGTTTCAGCTAGACAATTGAGTAATAACAAGTGTGTTTGAAAAATGTATCTATGATAATTACGGTAAAAATCCAGATGAAGAGGCCAAGAGAGACAACTGTGTCTGGCCACGCGGCCATTCAATTAGTACAAACTCTGAGTTGCCCAGTACACGTCCTTTGTACGAGTCGCCTTGGCCTTTGCTGGACTTTTTTTATCCCACTGGAATCTTTTGTGTCCGGATTGCTCAGTTGGTAGAGGACCCGACAGGCAATCTGAATGTCCCACACTCATATCCCGGTTCGGCAGCACATTTTTCCAGCCTCGTTCCCCCACGACAGTGAACATTTTCTGTTCACTTGCATGTCATGTTTTGGCACAACGGTACCATATCTGCACTGGCCTTGTGATATCTGGATAGCCATTTTGACTATCTAAATGTGTCTTCTCAAGTTACTTGTGTGGACTGATCTGCAATAATTGGCATAATTTCATTCTTGTCATTTCCAAACTGCCTCGGCGAGGCATATCCGTCAAGAATATATGCACTTGGGTCAATTAATAGGAAGAAAATGATATACTATTATGAAAAAATTGTTCTATTATTACTGGAAGAAAAGGAATACTTTAGAAGCATGTGTCATGAAAAGACAACATAGGAAGTTTTTAAGTTATTATTGTGTCCCCAAAATGATGTATTTGAACCAAAGGAGTGGGCTGCAAATTTGTTGAGTTGTCAACCAAACAATTTGTAATCATTGCCCATCCTTATTTCACAGAGCAAAGGAGCTAGCTACTGACAAGGAAACCTGTATAATTACAATGAGTGTTAGGACCGCTACAGCATGTGGCATGACATGTGCACATGTACCTGCATTTCCTTTACTGTTAGCAAGTCAACCTAGTCAATCTAGTCAGGAGTTGAAATTGATTGAGTGAACTGTTTTATGAGTCAATGCATATACAATCTGCTGGATGGAAATCCTTTTTTTTTATCTTTTTGTCCCCGACCTACGCGCTTGACTTGTTTTTTTGTCGTATAAAGGTAATTAGGAAATAATGCACGTAATCCTTTCAAGGTGGATATCTTTGATTGTCTTGTGAACTGTGACTTGCATTTTTTTTCTTAGGTTTAGCAAAATAACACACTTATTTTTTCTTTCCAGCACTTCCAAAATGTCGAAGAAGCTCACTTGAAGCAAATGAAGGAGTTTTTAAATTCATATGCAGATATGTTAGATAACAATCATGATCTTATTGGTCAGGTAGGTAAAAATTTCTCGTTGTTAATTCTTATGCACAACCTCTATTTTATTGCTTCGATCTAAAAGTTGATTCAGACTTGTTTTTATCGTTTTGCTGTGTTCCTCTTTACAATCATGAAGTGGCACTTAGAGCCCTAGCCTAATAGGGGGTCTAATGGATCATAAATCAAGTGAATCTACTTGGGGACACCAAATATTAGAAACATTACTACCTACTTCATTTACTCATAAAATGTTCATTTCCTTTCCAGGTTCACATAGAATTTAAGCGGCAGTGTTTGGATATGACTGTTGACAAATTGTTAGAGCAATTTATATCATCAAAGTATACTGGCTTAGAAAAACCAGGTAATTATTATTAGAATTATTTCTGTACGTAGGTAATAAATTAACTGCTCGGCTAGTACCGACCTTTGCTTCTTTTCTTCTCATTTTCTTTCTCATTTAAATAGTAACCGTACAGACGTGTGATGATCATGCTATTATTTATTCATTTAATTAAGTTAAGCAATGTTATTCAAGGCCAAATTTTTTATTAGCTACTTGTTCAATATGGCGAGGGACTTGAATCATGCACAAAAAGCTATTGGCATTGGGATGTCAAAGATTTCACAGTGGCATTGCCAGGAGAGCTAGGACCCAGAGCACTAATGCATGCCAAACTGATTAGAAGTTTTTCCCTTACAGTCATTGGAATCTATGATATCCAGTTTTATTTCTTGGAAATATTCTGGTTTATTCTTCTCCAAGTTTGGTTACATTCCCCCCCTAACAGGTTCCAGTAAAAAATTAAAACATAATAACAGAAAAAAGGGTTTTATATGCTTGCCTGGTAAATTTTTCTAATTACTAGACTAAATTCTTACTTACCGTTATGACTGAATAGGAGAAATTTCGGAACAGTTTTATAGCATCAAGTAACAGTTTTACATCTGACCCAAGCAACGTTTTGTTGTGTTTGGTTGGTCGCTATCTCGTTGCTAAAGTCTGATATAACAAATGTGGCTAGACGGGCAGCAGATCTCTTTGCAATCATTTATTGGCAGTGTGTTGGGCAAGGACTGAGACATCCAATGAGCTATACAAATTACAACAGGGGGTTGTAAACCAATTGAAGGTATGCCAAGTAGGAATGTGGGTTTTCAAGAAAAATATAATTTTGGAAAGTTTCCATGGGAAATTCCATGTTGGTTAGATTCCCATCTCACAATCTCATGATTCACGACCATGGTCTTGACTCATGAGAGTCAATTTATATATTTGCAAATGTTTATTCGCATATGATACAACTCAAGATCCCAGGTGGCAATGCACGAACGTGCTGTACGAAAGTTTAAGTATACGTGGGCAGAGTTAGGCAAATCTATTTCACATGGACAATGCTCCAATACTTGCACCTCCTCATGCTTGGTAGTAAATTACACCTAGTCTAGGGAAGGCTTTGAAGGTATAAGTATAGTTTTACTCATCGGAAATTTTGAATTGTCTGTCGTTCCTGAGAGCTTTTACACCTCATGTTGGTTGGATCTTTTATTTGCAGTTTTGGTAGTTCTTGCAATGTTATGAATCATGAGCTTTTAAAATTAAGTCTCATTTCATAAGTTGTAAACTTATTTCAAATAGTTTGCTAGGTAACTCTTGGCCAAGCACCTTATGGATGTTGGTTAAGTAGCAGAAGATTTACCATTGATGTTATGTTCCCAATTTCATTTGCAAGAAATCTTATCTTTGCCCCAGTAAATTTTTTACTTTGTGTCTTTTATTTTATACATGTTGATAAAAGATTTCATTTGAGAGCAGTTTGACAGATAATGCACTTCAATTGTTTTTCATGATTAGTGGTTAGCAGACAGTACGAATTTTAATCCAAGCTGCTAAATATTGTGAAAAACAAATTGGGTTTGTCCTTTTTGGTAGAAGCATCCTCTTCTAAGATAGAAGCTGCTTTGCAAAACTGCTCCAATTTTGCTCTTATAATTGAATGTGTAAGGCAGGTTTGGTTTACTACCATAATAAGGAGGTTTAGAAGAAGCAGGTTCCTGAGGTAAAAATTTCAGAATGTTTGCACATTTTGCAAACATAAATTTAGAAATTCTGATAGGCAATGTCTTTGGAGCCGATTCATTTTTTTCTAAGCCAGATTTCAAAGTGCTTACAGTGAAACAGATTTCGATTGGAACTTTACAAGTAAATTGCACCTATCCTTTTTATTCTTGGTATGTTGAATCTTAATGTCTTTGAAAATGTAGGTTAGGCTTGTAGTGGTCAGTGGAGACCTTGTGTCTAGAAGTGTGAGAGTCAGTTGATTTCCTGGTCTTATTTTACCTGGTTTTATCTGACGATGTAAACTTAAAGGAAACAAACAGATTTCAGTTGAGACTTTGGTACTGCTATGATTTGCTACCAGTCTGCCATGACTACCATGAGCCAGACATATTGTCACATCTCTGAATGTAGCCAGCAGAAAGAATTCTGCATCATGGAAAATCCTCCCATTCATTTATTAAAAATCCATGTAGCTTTTCATAGTTATCACTTAGGTGTTTTGTTTTTTAAATGATTACCAACATCCATGCCTTATCCAACTAAAAACCACCTGCTAAAGCCAGTCAAGTACGTTAACTTGGTCTGGTTTCGACTAACCACTTTTCTTCTGCAGGTCCGATAGAGTTTGAGGAATTGAACATGTCTGGATTATCATCAAGTGGTGTCCAGACTCCTGATTCCTCTGACAAAACTCCGACAAATGGTGATAAGCCCTCGAAGAAAGAAGGTAATCTTGAAATTGGTGGTCAAAAAATTAAAGAGAGCAAATCATCCCGTCGCACCACTTCCCTTCTCAACCTCTTCATGTCAAACTCCCAGGGTAGGTGTGAATAATACTTGCAACTCGGTATTATTTCGTTAAGATTCGTAGTAGGGTTATGTTATTTGGTTACCACCGTAATTAGTATTTGTATTCGTACCGTGCACCAATTTCATTTATAATTCTTTTCCGATCTTGTTTCCGATTGTTATAAGTTAAGTTTGCATGTGATGAGCATCTTGCCATCATTTTCTATGCAATCCAAAATATCTTTGGTCCAAAGCAATAGGTTTCATTTGACCTGATCATGAACTTTTTTTTTAAGTTAGTAGCACTATTAGTAATATTTGTTATTAGCCTCTCGCTGTTTGCGTAGGGACTGGGATACTCGGTAGATCTAAGCTAACCTTTGCTAGACCAGAAACTGGATGATTGAGTTCAAGTAAGACCCTTAAATGTCAGAGGTCTATTAGAAGTTCAGTACTTAATAGAATTAAGCGTGGTTTTACGAAGACCACATAATTCAAGCACGAATAGCATGCCATGATTTGCTAAGTGGTTTCAAGTTATCTCATAATCTGACTAGAATCTCTTGCAAGTGGTCAACGGGAAATTGAAATTGCATTGGAAAATGTTGATGAAATGTTAGTACTAAGTAGACTTTTCTTCTAACAAGCTTGAAAGAGATCGGAGTGGATTTAAAGTAGTAGATGTTGTCACAATTGAGTTAAAGATCATGGCTCATGTATGCCATGCCAAGAATGAGCACGTAACACTCAATAGAAAATTTAATTTATTTTTGTTTAATGTTCTCTGGTTGAGGGCTGGTTAAGGGAGCCTGTAAATATTTATCAAGTAACTTAACACTTCTAAATAAATAACGATAAAGTCTTGTTAAAAAAAGATGAATGCTATAAATTGCAACTAATGGTACATCTCTTTGTTTTTTCGGAATGACCAATCCAGCACTACCTCGAGGGCTGTTTCTGGTTTGGGAAGCACAAAGGTGGCAGTGGTATTTTTTACTAAACATATGTCCAAATTTTCCAGTTAGCTCGATTAGTAAATCAAGAAATACATTGTTTCAAAAGTTAATATGGGTTCCATTTCAACCTATCCCAAAAGGAAAAAAAAAAAACGTTTCTTGCTACACTTCACACTTAATAAGCCGAAGTAGTTAGTGGAGAAAAAATAATATCAAATAAAATGTTGAGAAAGTACATTGTGGGTTCACTTTAAAAACCCAGTTAAAAAATAATTTTCTTTCAACGATATCTTGCTACGGTTGTTGCAATCGTGAGCAACAGGAATTTTGTGTTATAGGAGAAACACATACAATTTTGCTTAAAATCTTAACAGTGTAAATTTTACCTGGGAATTCACGAAAGGACTAACAAATGACACTCTAGGAATACAGGAGCGAGTAGGCAACGTGGATATCTCGGTAAACGTGGCCAGGCTTGACTATGGAAACTTCTTCTGCCCGACCAACTGACCAACTACCGGGAATTTGGATTGAAAGTCATGTTTTTGCGGCTAGCTGCGATCCAAGAGGAAAGAAGCTGTGATGCAAATAGTTTGACGCACAATGCTCCGTATCCCACACGAATTGTTCTTATCCTCCGCTAACTTTCCCATTACGAATCTCAAGGAAACTTTTCAGCACTTTCCCATTCTACAGGCATTCACAACTCCACTAAATGTTGCTTGATGGTCATTTCTCTAGGGGTTTGATTAATCTTAATCTCACACTTACTAACTAATATTTAGTCATTCTCTTGTCAGATGCTTTACCAAAAATAATTACACGCAAAGAATTTAAAATATATTGTGCTGCCTCTCGTTGTCAGGAAAAAAAATCATGCACTTAACTTACTTTTAAAAATAACGTTTTGCCTTGTTTTGATGTGGCATCTGACATGCCTTGCCAGCTTTTAATACTGGGGATCTGATTCTTTGTTTAATTCATTTTTTTAACTACTTATAATCTTTTTGCATGTTTTCCAGTTTTACTAAAAGTATTTTATGCATGCTAGTAGATTTGTATTTGTAAATGTATTTTTTTGATTAGTAATTAGTAAATTAACCCTTTTTTATTTCTGTATTTTTGTATTTTTGTGTGTGATGTTGTGGACAGCACTAGAGCTTTTTAAAACTTTGTAGCTTATTTTTCACTGACTTTCGATCTGTTTTAGGCATGTCTTGATCTAGTATGTACATGAATGTTTCTCAATTATATTTGTGTGCCAAGTCAAATTTTAAAAAATGTTTGAAAAAAGAACATTTGTCTGTGTCGAGCACTAATTGTTGATGATTGGCAGAACGAGCTGTGCTCTCGGAATCCCGCCCACTGCTCGTCAGTAGCTAGTTAATATTAAGTGGTGCTTCAAGTAATCAGCCTCTACTTGGATTTTCCATACATTTATCACACCAACAAATCAAGGTTCTCTTTCAAAAAAGTTCTGGCAGATTCTGGCTAACATTCAGACTTGATAAAACTGCAAGTGCTTTTCTTACTTGAGAAGACAGACTTTTATATTAAATAATCTCAATCCGACACTGATATTCAGAATCACTTCTTATTTCCAAGGTGTGAAAGATTTTGTTTGGGTGACCTCCCCTTTTTTTCAAAAGTTGGTCGCTCTCTGATGTTCGTTTGTCGATGTGCCACTTTCAAAATGAATCGTTAGCCAGTGAATCGCTAAATGTGCATCTATCGACTTGTTCTTGCGTTTCTACCAGTTTCCGTTCGAAAAACTCAACGCCCACACTCTGGCTCTGACAATTCTAGCCTGATTGTTTTTGCTGAAAAAAGAAAGTTTGTTCGGTAATTGTTTGTTTGGCTTCTTAAAAATTAACCTCACAGTTTTGAAATGGAAAATAGGACCGTTGGTACAAGTAATAGCACACTAAACACCAAAAATGATTTCAAGTACGAAATTAGATCAAATATCTTTTTAAGGACTTAGATTTAATGAGCCTTAATTCATACGTGTCATAATCATACGTGCAGACGCGAGTACTTAACAGAGTGCACATACAATTTCTTATTTGCTAACAGGTTGCAGCACTGAAAGGTCTAAGCCATCTCGATTGTTAAGTACTTGGGATAGTACCAGTATTTTGGGTGGAGGTTTTTGTCAGTGGACAGGCAAGCCGGAGAGTGCCGGCCCCGCGTGCAGTGTTGTGTGTTCCAGGGGGCAAAGAGACGAGTGGAAATCCCGAGGGAAAGGCCGAGGGGGGCAGCCTGCCCACCTCGGCCCCCACCAGTCCAACCAGCGGGGGGCAGGGGGGGGCACCGCCGTCAGGGGGCAACCCGCTCACGCGGATGCCCCTGCGAGGATCTAAGTGTAATCTTTAATCTCATGATTAATCTATATTTCTATCTATCACCTTGTTCATTATTTGTTTTCTCGTATTACATGCCACATGCTCGGAGGCACTCTTTGGGAGTTGAGCTCTTTATCACCTTCATATATCGCTTGCTTGCGCATCCAACTGCAAACCTCCGGCCGTTCGTTTTCTCGTTCTATTCTGTTAATACTTGGTTCGTTTTGTTTCGCAGATTCGTTGATTGTCTTTATGTCTTTATGCTTTTGTCTATTTGTAGTGGGAATTTCGTCTTCTGGGTCCAACGATCCTGAATTTTTGACTCATTATTTTTCCACTGCTTTGTTTCGTGAAGAGAATTTGGCAAATGCATGTAGTTTTCTTACACTTTTTTGTTAAAAATAACGTTTTGTTGTATCTTATACCTGTTACATTTTGTACATACTGTATTGGATTTTGTACATTTCATTTTACATTGTACTATTAACACTGTATTTTGTAAATTGTATAATGTACACAACAATATTTTGCTTGGAGGGTCAGTCATGAAGCTGCCAAACTCATACTTTCTCACTGGCAGGCGTTGTCACCAACTGGCAGGTTGAAGTCAAATTTCTTAGTTGAATGACGAGCCTTTCTGGTAACTTATTCTAATGTATGTGATGTACGTTCCCACCTAATTTCCCGTGGCATTTTACCCCTACTGCAACCTTGTCTTTTCTTTTACTACAACCTGGTCTGCTCCTGCTTTTAATGAATTGCCACAACTCTCCTGTCTTAATCTTAAAGAATTTGCCAAAGAACA
Organism: Protonemura montana; assembly: GCA_947568835.1. Classification (NCBI taxonomy): domain Eukaryota; kingdom Metazoa; phylum Arthropoda; class Insecta; order Plecoptera; family Nemouridae; genus Protonemura; species Protonemura montana. Next base: position 3,931,152 of record OX387604.1, on the reverse strand, counting down.
ACTCTGTCGCACGTATTAATATCTAAGAGCATTCTATTTGAGATATTTAATCGGAAACAAATGATGGACTGTCAGCTCCGTGCTGTGTGTACAATTGTCAATTTCCAGCAGTAACCATAGATTCTTTCTCAAATTCTTGGAAGTTAAGTTGGAGGCTTGTCACTCAATTCGGCTTTAGAGAGGTTGTACCTTAACAATCCCTGTCTGATCCAGGCATTCACAGATTTTGGTATCGGTACATTTTTGGCCGTCCTCGTGCATCTTCGGCTGATCCTGGCCGTCACAGAAATCCAAATGCATCTCTGGTTGAACCTGAGCGTCCCAGAATACCGGATGCTTCTCCCGCTGTTCCTGGCCGACCCAGAAATCCTGCTGCTTTCCCGGATGATCTTGGCCAACCCAGAAATCCTGCTGCACCTCCGGCTGATCCTAACCATCCAAGAACTACGGATGCATCTCTGCCTGTTGCGGTCTCTCCCTAGAACCCCTTCCTTCTTCTGCCTGATCCAGTTCCATTAAAGAATTCCTTTCTTCCCGTCCCTAATTTAGACTCTCCCTGGAATCCCTTTCTCCCCCTACCTGATCCAGGATTATCCAGGAATCTTGGTGCATATCTGCCTATTTGGGCTCCTCCAGGAATGGTGCATATCTACCTGATCTTGGCTCCAGGAATCACTGGGTCCAGGAATTAAGTTCCCACCCTGCCTGATCCTAGTGGTATGACTGGATGGCTCGCTTCTGCTTTATGCGGCGTGGAAGATATTTCTTCCTTCATTGTTAAACCTTGAGACTGTTATTAAACTTATTACCTAATTGCACCTTTATTCAATTTTAATTTTATTCAGTTAAATTTTATTTCAGATGTATTGAATATTTATTGTTTTGCTGACCTTGTTTAATCAGTTACATTTTGATAATGCACTTCCCAAACGGTTAGTACTGGTATGTTTTCAAAGATAGTGATGTGCCAGCATGCCTGCATGGGAATTTCACCCAGCTCTCATATTTTCACCATTCACACAGTTGTTTTCTCGCGGTTGGTGCTGGCAACTAGTTTTACCCCTGTCGTAGCGGTCGGAGCTACTGTTCTGTCTAGTGGCAGAAATAGCTTTTAAAACATTTTGCCATTGCAAATAACAAAGTAAATATTAACTAGCTAAAATGTCAGCACTATCCGAGTTGAAACAAAATCTTCACAATAATTTAGATTATTTCTCTAATGAAATATCTCTTTTTCAAGCTAGATAATACTTATCTATGAGTATAAATTTAGTAAGAACGCATGCGCTTAGTTTATAGAGGAACTGACAAGTTTCTGTTTCTTCCGTGCTAACAAAATGCGTGGAATTCAGGGGAGTCGCCTTCACGCACCTCTTACACTAGTATCACCTCATGGACCACAGGTCTCTCTATCTCTCTCTTTTTGTTTCTCTCTTTCTTACTATCTCTTTCTCACCTTCAGACGACCTCTGTCTGGCTCAACTACTCTTAATATCTATTTTGCTCTCCCTTTGAATAAGTTGTGGAAGATTGCCTCTAGTTTCCCTTTTTTATAAGCAACCGCTTCTTTTGTAAAAAAGGTTTTGCTGATTATGCTGATCTTAAAAGTTGAATGTTTATTATTCAAACAATTACAGCGTCACTAGGTTTCTATCATAAAATAGTTCAAGCTATTTTAATAAATTGGGCTAAAATATTTATAATATAAAAGCAGCATTTCATTAATAAATTTTACTTGGGAAATAAAATCACATCTCAATTTTTCACTTTTGCATTAATATGACTTCCATGAAAATATTTTGTAACTAAAAGAGGCAATCGTCATATTAACTTAGCATATCTTTGTGTCCATATCTTGATCTTTGTAGAGCATGTGCTTGCGATAGAACCCCATGGCTTGCAGGTAACACAAAAGGCAACCCATGCTTCCACGCATAACAGTATTGTCAGTGATGTATTGGTCAATGCACGCGGGTGTACGCAGTCCACCCACTATTAATTTTATTTTTGGCCGTACCCCCACTTTGAATTTTTGAGGGAACGCAGGTGAATGCACGGGAAAGCAGTATTAAATTATGATTATTCGGAATATCCTGCACTTATTTTTTTAAAAGCCGAAAATATCCCAGTTAAGGGTTTTATTTCTAATAATCCACTTACTTAAAAATAGGCCTAGCAAGATTGCCACTGTATGCGAACGTACTAAGAGTAGGTAGGCTGGAACTATGTCGGCGTCGCGACTTGCAACAAAGGGGTTAGTTAGAACCATATTACTGTTATCACGTAGGGAAGTCGGTAGCCGCTTTCGCGGCGTCGCACGGCGGTGCAAGCTCTCAGAAGCAAGCCCGCTTCAAATAATAAGAATTCGCAGGAAAGACAAAAATACAAACAATAACCAAATTGCCACATACGAGCCACACTGGACGAGTTAGTTCAATTCAAGATACAGAAGAGGAAGCAAGTGGATTTGCATTCCCTTTCGGGCCTTGCCCCTCCTAATAAACCAAAATTTGGTTTGGGAGAAGTTGAAGACACCACCAACGTCGAATGAAGAAGAGTTCAATGAAAAAGAGTCATTGTGGAAACTGATGTAATCTCCTCAACGCGAAAGTACGCGCGTATCTATGGATAGTTTCAACAAAAATTTAAACCAGTATTCGATTAAAATGATTAGACTTTCTTTTACCAGATTCCCGAATCCCCACCAAATTTCAAGACTGCAACAATGTGGGAAGGTGTAGACATGAGAGGGCGGCATTAATTTAATTTTCTCAAAATCATTACGTAATTAAAAATGCAGTTCTGACCATGTCATTCCAAGCCCAATTTCATCGTAAACTCGTAGATTGGCTCCAAAAGAAACCTTAGAATAAAAATTCACTTGGAGCTGCGCCCGAAGCCCCCTATTTCCACTCTTTCGGTGCATTCGCCTTGGGTCTCCTCCTCCCCCCCCCCCCCCCCCCCCCGCCGACACAAAAAAATGGGTCATTTTTGCGTACCCCCACTAAAAATTTTACGAATACATCACTGAGTATTGTTTAGCTTTGAAGACGTTGGCCAGACACCATGTTTTACGTGCTACTTTTTACTTCACTTTGTACAATGAGTGCCAATTGGCTTTTTGGAACTTTTTTCTGCAAGCAGGATCAATGATCAAATAAGCCTTGTGACTTTTACATTAACATTAACTTGAGGCTGATAAAACCATAATAAAATTTCACTAAGAAATTGTAAATTGTAATACTTTGGGAAGGTTTTTTAAGAGCACTCATAGATTGGATTGTGAGAAGTGAATCTTGGAGTTCCCATGTGCCAGAGAAAACAACATTCCAAATTGCAATGTTTTATGCTCAACAATAATAAAACATTTTTTACATTATGGAACTAATTTCTATAAAGTTACCTCATTGGTGAGTCTAAAGTGGCCAAATCAAAGTAATAAAATAAAAAAAAAAAAAAAAAAAAAACTATCAGGAAGTAATAACTGTTGAAAAGTTCAAACTATCACATTGGTCTCTGCCAGCCTCTATACTGGTAAAATCTTGTACCTACTGCTCACTCTTTTCTCATTTGTCTGCAATATGCTTGTCTGCTTGATCGATAAGGAATCTCACGCTACAGAGAGAGGTATTGGTTTGGCTAAGGTTATTCAACAGTTGAAAATGCAACAATTCATGTTTGATAGCTGAGATACGTCATTGTCTACGACTTACTGAGACTAAAGTTTTAGAAAAAAAATTATTTTCTTTTTGTAATTTAATGGTTTTAGAAATTACTTGATATTTGTTTTTTCAAGTTTAGGATTTAAGTCGTCAAAGACTGCTTTGATGAATTCAGCAAAATGTTTGGAGTAAAGAGAATGTACTGTTCATCTGTCGTTTCAAAGGGCAATGATGTTTCGATGCTAGAATAGAACTGCATTTACAACCAATATGGATCCTTTTTACACCCTGCATAATGCTTATTTGAATTCATTTAGAGATCTGCTTTGCTTTGTGGTGTATACTCAACTTGTATCACTTTTACTGCTCACTTTCCTCGGCAAAGCACATGCACTAACAAGTAATAAGTAATTACTAACAAGACCGTACATTTTTTGCCATATGCCAACTAACCACCCAATTAAATTCTTTAAATTGTAGTCCTTTTTCGTAGCATCTTTGGACATTATTTTTTTGTTCTAATTTTGCTTGACGTCCGCTATTGTTAGTTTAGATACGACATTTTTTTGCTAACTTGATGAGAACTGATGTCATTTCAGGGTTTTTGAGAAGTAGGAGAGACAAACGAAAGGAGAAGAAGACTAAGAAGAAAAAAGATGCAGACAATTCCAGCAACAAAGAAGAAAAGTCGGATCTGTAAGTTCATAGAATGTTACAATTACAAGCTATTTTTTCCTCCTTGCCTGACACCCAAATGCCTAGTTTCCTTGGAGGTTAGTTATTATTATTATTTGTGGTGTTTAACAACGCACTGTTTTGACAACTGGCCCTGCGGCACTGGTCTAATGGCGTCGGTGAATGAGTGGATGATGATGAACCTAACCTAGCCTAGAAGGGAGGAGGGGAAACCCGGTGCCGGCACGTAGCCTACTCCTGTCGAAGAGCACCAAGGGGACCATCGGCTTCACGTCCCTTCCGAAGGACGGTACAACTCGAACAGCAGGATTCCTCCACAAATCCATGCTGTCGAGAGATTGATAAGCAAAGCGACTGAAGATTCTGTACTAACTTTCATCCCTCCAACCTCTCTCCCGAACATAACTGGTCATGTGTGGTCACCCATCCAATGCCTGACTCAGCACAGTGTTGCTTAACTTTGGTGATCTAACGAGAACCGGTGTTTCCAACATGCCAAACCGTTCGGTTTGGAGGTTAGTTTTCATACCTCGAGAAGTCCCATCACTATTGACAAGGACAAGAGTCCTCTTTTACACCACACACACATTCATATCCCATGGGATCCAAAATGACAATAACTTGGAATTTTTCACGAAGACATGAACGTGACTGTGTTGTACAAATATAACACCTAAATTATCCAATGTTCCCTTCTTTGGATGGAATAGCCAACAGAGACATTTGTTTCTCAGAAGCAAACAAATCTTTGAAATAGTACAGCCCCATTAGAAATCCGATAGCATTTTGGAACCAAATTTAAATGCAGTCTTCTCAGGGAAACCCATAAACATCAATGTTGAAAACAAATTTTTTTGTTTTTTCAAGAAATAGTCTTTTTGTAGCACCTACGCTTCAGTTTTCATTCCCAGATAGGCCAATGGGACAGTAGATGCACTCAAGAGCACTGTCCTCTCTTTTAGCCACCGACTGCCATACAATCCATACCTAATTCTTAGGGGTTGAAGCATCAGTGGTCAGTATCTATACCCAAGATAAAGTAGCAGGTGCCAGATTTTCTAATGAACATGTATATTGAGCTTAAGTGCTTTACACTTATCAAGAATACTTTATTTCCAATAGGAACCACTTAGCAAATCGAGTTTTTTATTTCACATCAAAGAAACAATTATAGAATCAGTCACCCTTTTTGCTCTGTTAAATCTACCTATTTCTGTTTATTTGACATATATTTTATTAACCGTCACCCCAAAAAGCAGAAATGGGTGATTATATGTGTAATAACTAATAAAACTTGTGTTACGATAATAATCAATCAATTGTATTCCTTGTGGTATTAGCGTAATCAAGAAGAATAAAGCCCCAATTTCGAGCACTAGTAGTTAGGCAACAAATTGTGATGAGGTAACTTTGCTTCTGTTTTAGGGATGACAAGGATGACAGTAGGAAGTCCGGTTCTCCTTCACAAGAGGTGGATGATGAAGGATTCTGCATTCGACCTAAAGTCGACTTTTGGGACAACGATAAAGGCAGCTTTTATTCCAGCTCAGACTCGGATTCTGGTGAGTTAACTTCGATTCGTACCAAAGCGTTTCTGGACCGAAGAAAGGAAAACCAATAGGAACAAGTGATAGGATTTGTAACTTTATGGTCCAAATTGGGGTCATGCTTAAGGATTTGTTACCAAAGCTGAGAAAGGGATGTAAAGGGAAGAGGGATGTAATTTTACCCACAGGTTGGAGGAATGGTGTCACTGTGTTAAACTGACTACACGGTGATTAACGTTTCTGCTAGTGCTTTTGTGAGTTGATCTAGTTCTCTTAGTTTCATGGTTTAACACTCTTGGACTTCAAAATAACAAAAATCACCTCTGAAAGTTAATGTCAATCTAGTAGAGGCGGAAGTCAGTATAGACCTGGGCGTCAAGATTCTCAAAATGCAATATTTTTATAAATTATAAAGTTGAAAACAGCTTCTCTCCAGTCTTTGTAATGAAATATTGGTGAAAGTGTGTGAACCTACGGTAGACGATGGCTAACAATTGAATGGCGATAATTGCAGATGATGAGCGAGGGACGAAGATCCACGTGGAGATCAAACCGCTGAGCAACGGTTCGGCTCCGATGAGCGCAAGTGTTGACGAACTTCGAGCCACGGTTGGAACGCTGTCGCTCTCTCCAACACCCATAGTGCCTGTAAGTTACATTTGCAACCCTTTCCCATACCATCATCTACCATGATACCATTAAATATATATAGTAAATTTGAAGTTATTCAGCACCAAATTTGAACTATGATTTTTTTATTTTAAATCTTATACTTTTTAATAAAGTTGATGTTAACATACTATGGCTGAATACAACCACCTTGAAACGTCTAATTTCGTGATTGTGCTTATCTGGACTCTTAAGTTACTGAATGTACTCTGTGCTTAGGCTTCCAAAACAGAAGAATACTGTTTTCTCTTAATAATAAAATGGTTAACTTCTCCATTTTTTTTATTGGTTAATTATTTGGGAAAGATCAAAGAAGGAAATGCAACTTACCAAAGTAGAAATGGCTGATGGTGATTGCAAAAGATGAGAGAGATTCAAGGCAAAGTATCACTCTACGCAACCTTAGCAAGTCACCAACCGAAATATTGGATCCCTCTTCATCTTCTGCAATTGGCCAATTCTATTTCAGTAAATTGCGTTTCCTTCTTTCATCTTCCCTATTTTGACACAGGCCTATTTATGAGTTTTTGCTGTAGTTGTGCAGTCAGCCATTTGTCTGGTGGTTATGGTAGTTACTTTTGTGTAGAGTTTGGTTTGCTCCCATTTGCTGAGTGTGTTCGTGGTTGCAGGCACGAAGGGGCTCCAACAATGACGGCGAAGGCCATATCAAGCGGTCGCAGTCAGTATCACAGCAGATCGGAGGGTGAGTCACCAAACTTTACAATTATTTTCTATCTTGGATCTCTCGAGTTGACCAACAGTAACACTGTTGATTTGAGTATTGTATGGTTATCTTAGGGAAAGAAATCAGCTGTGATTCTTGATTTGCTTACAATTTTGAGACTCACGTCTGCTTAATCCTAACCGTAGTCAAGTCAATCAAGTTTTTACTCTCAATAAAGTAACTGGCATACATTGAAGAATCTTTGAACTGAGGGCAAGGAAAGAAGGAAAGGCAACTACCAAATTGAAAAGGTCAATTGCAAAGCCATATAAATAACATATCGATTACTTAATTTTTAGTTATTATTATGGTCACTTCATCATGACCTGGGTTTGCCTGGAAATCTTTGTCAGTTCTTGATTTTTTTCTTTTAAGTTGAGTGTTAAAGCAGCAAAATGTAAGAAAACGTTTCTCCCACATCAGTGCTAGTTTAAATTAATCAGCCAAAGAAGATAACTAGTAACTTGTTCCTTTTAATTTAAATTTAAATGCTATAAATACTATTGTAATTCTATTAGCCTCAGGTGAATATTGCAATATTGCTGTTTGTTGAATATTGCGTCAGTGCATTGGTCGCTGAGCCACCCAAGTCTAACGCACCTCACATCACTTCAATAGATTATGTTCACATGGACCAGCTCAAAGTACGTAGAATGTCACTCCCAGTTCACTTCATTACACTGCGTTACGTGCAATTCATAGACTCTAAAATATTAAAATGAACATTTTTATTATTCCCTAAACTAAACATAAACAAAACCTAGGTACCAGAAACGCAATCTGTAAAACGAAACTCTCATGGTTTGTGGGTCCAAGGTTCTTAAACCTCAAAATTTCTCCACACGGGCACGACCCTAGGAGGTCTTAATAAGCTCAATAAGCTAATGGCCGCAAGATCAGATGCCGTATCTCTCTCAAGCAATCTTGCTGCATAAACACACTTCCAAATGTCACGTCAGGTGTTTGAATTGAAAAATAAAATCTCAATGATAAAGAAACACTGTAACAAAAAATAACCTGTCTGGAGAAATTTGTTGTCTGTACCATTTTCTCAAGTGCAGATTGTATTTTTTATTACTGATTCTTATAAATAATCTACCCCTGGCAAGCCTTTGCTGCTTTTTGGATAGCTCAAAGTACAAAAGTAGAAATACATTTTTCCCTAAAAAGAAGACATTTAATAAATTGCAAATTTGGTTGTGTTATTGCAGGATGTCTACTTCGGAGCGTGGTACTCCAGGCAGTACCCCCACTGGAGGCACTCCCACAGGGAGCACCCACCCCTACGCACCCCTTAACAGTCCAGGTGCCCAGCCACTGAGCAGCAGTCCAGCTGATCGATCCGCAGCCACCAAGCGCTATGCAGGTAAGACACGCCAATCTTGCACCAATTTTATTATAGTTTTTGATCATTTCAAGGCGTCAGGTTATACGCAATGCTTACACGGAACGAAATAGAAATGTTTATCAGACATCCGATTCTCAACCTCTTGTTTTGGTCTTTGGCTTCGCTAGTATGTTAAGATGTACTTACTTCCTAATAGAAGTGTGTTTCTAGAAGTGCCACAGGGTATATTTGTTACATGACAGTTAAAGATCAAGACAACTTAAAAATTATATGAGGGTAATGAGACTGGTGGTTAGCACTCAAGGATTGCAGCCTTGGAACCTGGTTTAGAGAAGTGGGGATAAATCAGCTTGACCATTCCTTCTGTGCTGCTTAGTGCAGGCTGACTATTACTTTCCTGAGCTTGCCACCTTATAAGTTTGTATTGGAAACACCGGTTCTCATGTGATCACCTAAGCTAAGCAACACTGCACTAGGTCAGGTCTTGGATGGGAGACCATCATGCACATGACCAGTTTTATTTGGGAGAGAGGTTGTAGGGATGAAATTTAGTACAGCAACATCATTTGCCTTGCTTGTTAACCACTCGACAGCATGGATTTGTGGAGGAATCCTGTTGTTCGCGTTGTACCGCCCTTTGGAAGGGACGTTTAGACGGAGGTCCCCTTGGTCCTCTTCGACAGGGGTAGGCTACGTGCCGGCACTGGGTTTCCCTTCTAGGGTAGGTTAGGTTCATCATCATCCTCATCATTTTCAGCATCCACTCATTTACCGCCGCCATTAGAACAGTGCCACATGGCAAGATGTCAAAACAGTCCGTCGTTAAACCCCAATAATCAATCAATTGCAATTGTAATTTGGAAATTAAAAGCTATTGGCTGAATGCTAGTAGGTAATTTTACAATTTGGCAATTTGGCTATTGCAATTTTAAGAGATGAGCATCTCTCACATGGTGTGCATGAGACAGCAGCCTTAAAAGTGAATTATCAATCATCAAAGTGAGCCTGAAATGCGCTAGCGATAAATAGCTTTTTATTCCATGGGGGTCCTGTGGCCAAAAGTCCTGTCAACCAGGAGTTGTACCCCTTATATAGGTCATAAGGTTAATCCAAGTCCAATTAAAAAGGTAACCCTGTTTCTCATGAGATCAGTGAAGTTGGGCAATACTGCTGGGTCATGATTTGGATGGATGGCCAACATACTCATATGACTAGTTTTGTTTGGGAGATAGTTAAGAGGGATTGAAGTTATTACAACTATTAACCCGCCTTGCTTATCAACCTCTCGACAGCACAGATTTGTGGAGGAATCCTGTTGATCGAGCTATACTGTCCTTCGGAAGGACATCAAGCCGGTGGTCCCCACGGGTGCTTTTCAAAATTATTAGACTACTTGCCAACCCCAGATTTCCCCTCCTACCTTCTAGACTAGGTTAGGTTCATAATTATCCTCATCATCACCATCACCCACTTCATTTACTAAGGTCATAACACCATTGCCACAGAGCAACGCAGAACGTTGTACAACGTTTCAGCCATGTTGCCTTGGTCTCGTCAAGTAAAAGTATTATTTTGTTGACTGATATGTTGCCAATGTATGGGTAATGCTTACTTTGTCCAGTTTGATGGTCACCGTGCCAAAATGACATCGGACAACATGTACGTCATTTATAGCTGCTTCAGTATTTTGTGTTCACTCATTCGTCAGTTTTCGGTTTGAAGATCATGCCTCGAACAGCAAGCGTTGTGGCTTCTTGAGTAGGATAAACACAGGATGAGCGTCAGGATGAGAGGATGAGAATGAGAGGATGAGGATGAGAGGATGAGGAAGCGTCAGGATGAGAACTAAACACTGCAGCCTAAGGTTGGCGAGTTGTGACAAAACACATTGGGTGGCATTCCAGAAAATTTACATTACCAAATGCAGAGATAAACACTGAGAGTAACAATATATGATTTTAAAGGATTCTAAATACTAGTTTAGGAATTTGATATTCGAAGATACTCGAGATATTGTGACTACAATATTATATTTGAGAATATGAAGCAAGTACAAAATAAAAAGGCAGCTCATGATTGTGTTTTTGATCATCGACCTATTTTTATAAATATTCTGAGTCTATGAACTATGTGATTTTTTTTCTTAACTGCCTGATACAAGCAGAAGCATTAAAGAGCATTTTACGATAACACAGAATTACAAATAAAATGTTCAATCCAGTCAATGTCTATAGAAGACTAACTTAATAATCTTAGTAAAGAACCAGATTTTTCTCTGGTCCGTTATTGCTTATCCTCATCTAGAAAACGACTAATCTGGTCTACACTTGTAAAATATTTAAGCCAAAGTACGACTTATGTTAATTTGTTGCTGGCCAATTCTTTTGTACAGAATAAAAGCAAAAAACATAGTTATCAAAGCACTAAGAATAATCCCAGCTGCATAGAGTCCAAGAACGCACCAATAAGTAGGCTCAAGCCAATTCAACAAGTACATTAACCACGGCACAAAATAAACGATCCCGTTGGTTACGGCGCACACGTACAGAACGTAACGAGTCTCGCCCAAACCGTAGAACATCCCGTTAGCAGCGTTCGAGAATGCAAACACAATGAAAACCCATCCGATGTGCAAGAACAAGGAGTAAGACAGCTGCTGAATGCTTGAGTTGTTTGGGCTGAAGAGTAGAGCCAACCATGGCCAGATTCCCACGCTAATTGGCCCCACGAGCAAACACCAAGCGCTCAACGTGCGAACGTTTTGCGCTGCTACTTGGCGCACCGTGTCCTTAAGTTGAGGTTTGTTTGCATGTAGTCCAATAGAGATCTTGACCTGACTAGCGACCGTAAATGCCGGTAGCAGCAAGAACGACCAAACGATCATGTTGAGCACGTTCCACGCAGCGGACATTTCAGGACCGAGGTGGTTTACGAATGTCAGAATCACGAAAAAGTAAAAGAAATTACGTAATGTTGACTCGCAAAAGTTTGCCCAGCTTACGTGGATGAGGGTGTAGATTTTTTGTTTGATTCCCTGGGTAAATGGCACTTGTTTTAAAAACATGCTCACTGTCATATCTTCTATCAGGAAGAAGAATGCCAAGTTTATGACAAGGCTGAGCACGGATTCGATCACTTTGTAGATCCCGAGTTGTTCAACGCCCCAGTGCGCACCGAATTTTTGCGTGCCAAAGAGCATAACATTGAGAATTAGAGTGACAACGGCCTGGCAAACAGATGCCACGACAATCAGTATGTGTTGAGTGATAAGCATGTGCGCTCTAATTGTTTCGTTTACGAGAATAAATGGGAAGCTTATAGCAGAAACATATAAGTATTCTGTGGTTGCGGAAGTTATTGACGCTGGCGTTTTGATAGTTTCGACAATAACATCAGTAAAATTCATGACAACCATGCTGAAAATCAGTCCCAGACATAATATTACAAATGCACAGATCTTGAGAGTATGCAAAGCAGCCCTTCTATTATCTTCGTAGTCGCGGCCTATCATATAAAACATGCCATTAACGATGGTTTCTTGGAGGACTTTGAGAATGACACCGACAAAGGTGAATTGGCTTGCTATGGCTAAAGCCGACTCATTTGCAATCTGGCCGGTGAAGAACAGTGGAATCAAGACGGTCAGTGCAGGGATGACTCCAGACAATAGTATCTTGGTGAACTCGTAGGACGGAAAGTACAGAAGCCAGATGCGTTGATGTAAGCGTAATGGTTTTGCCTTTTGTGGTTCAGCAGCAACCAGGGTTTTGCCATTGAAACCAACCCGTTTAGTTGGAGGAGCGAGCAGGTTCTCAGCTACCTGGGAAGACAATAATTTGATTATGGTTTGTTTGATTTCTTATGAAAATAGTACATTCATTTTGCGTAGCCAAGTGGTTACCAGACTGTCACATTGCAAGTAATACAGTATTTCGGAACTTTAAATTCACTCGTTCGTAAACATGTAGGTATCTTTGTCTATAAGTTCTTCTATATGATTTTTAAGCATATTGCTGGTTTCTTAAACATTGCCAAGAATTTCTCCATGGAGTGATACCTCTTCATTTTTCCTCTTCTATCCTTCTGCAGCATGTTACATTTTTTAAATACTAAATGCCATTAAATGCTTAACTTGACCTTCCTCACCACCATTATCTATGCAGCTGGCACCACATAATCTTAAATTGAAATGAAAATAAATCACTTTCTGTTCAAGGCCCAAAGGGTTGCTCTGATAATCTGAGCGCGTTTGATTCTTCCAGGCCAGACCCTCAAAGCAGAGTTTAAGCATAACCTCTCATAACATTGGGGCTAGAATTGTTATCACCATGGTAACAACCCCTGAAAAACTGGAAACAAGTCTGTGACATGCTGATCCTCTTTATACTCCGAGATTAAACTTAAACTTTCTTTAATGGATCCATTTACGTAATGATTCTCACCTCTGCTCCCTTCTCCTTGTCTGTATCTTGCGCTTCTTCAGGAATTTCTTCCAACATTCTTGACGATATTTTTGCAGGCTTGCTAATAATGTGCAGATGCAAGTTTGCAGATTCTCTGACCAGCTGTACAGAGCAACTGTTTGCTCTCCTTGCTTCGTTTGAAGCGATGCGTTTTTAGAAGGGAAGGGAAGGGGGACCTGTCTTGCTCGCCTTTCCCAAGGATATTACAGGTAGCTTATTGTTTATAATGCATATGCCACTCATGGAGAAGGGTTTTTCATCTCATTACGTTAATCTGTTGCATCCAGAGCCGCCAGATGTGTGACATTCTTTCCGTGTGACATACGACACCAAGTAGAGCGGCAAAATTAAAAAGATAATTTACAATATCTTCGTATTTTTATTGTTGAAACTGGGAACAAAATCTGAAAAATACGTACCGGTTAACTACAAATGTCTGGCCATGTATTACAAAGTGTGAACACCGTAAAAAATCTTCTTTCATAAAGTGTAAACTTATCTCGATAAAATAACACAAAAAGTTTCGATTTCAAACCATCAAAAACTACGCAAGGGCCATGAACCCTGAAGTAACGTTGTCACCAAAATCTCCCCTTCGACAATCGACATCACCAGTCTAGCTAGATTCGCCGTAGATCTCAAACTGATTCGCGATCAGTCAAAATCTTATCGGTGTATCTTTGTGTTGATAGAATTGATAAAGTAAGTCCTTGGGCTTGCAGAGGCATAGATACCACGCCGAGGCCAATTATTTACTAATCTACAGCAGTTGGTTCGGTGCCAGTTACCTAACTGTCTACCGGAACGTAATGAATGCCGAGCTTTTGTTGACTCTTCTTACTAACGTAAACGATATATTTACGTTGTAGTCTATAGTATGGTTGTTGGCTTCACTACCGATTTGAGCCCGTTGCCATTTATCGTGGCCGAATTTTCTTCCAGCAAGCATGTCACTCTTGCGTCACTTTTGTCACTTTTGTGTCACTCTAAGGGATGCCATGGGGGAGTGGCGCAAATAACTGCCGATATGGACAGAGAATTGAATCGATTTATGCATGTAATTACAATGATGTATGACCCATGTACCGCCTAGCTCATCAGGGTTAAAGCGCTCGTGATTTTTTCCAAAATAAATATTTATATTCACTTGTGATCTATTGAGTTTCAATTCGAAGTTCTCATTCCGAAAAAACATACCAGCAATTTCGATAAAAAATGATCCAGTTCTTATATGTGTGAACCAAACCAAACCAATCCAAATTATCGTGGATCAATCTCATGTTTTGTGTGTCAACAACGCTAGTGTTTGATTTCAAGTTTGTTCAATTCAACCTGAGGGTTTTGGACGCATCACATTCAGCAGCGATTTGGCGAGCAAGAATCACAGTCTCACGAGATTAAGAAAGTTAAGCAACATTATGCTGAATCAGATGTTGGGGGATACCCACCAAACACATCGTAAATTGTTTTTGGAATAAAGGTAAGCTTGACAGGGAGTTTGAGTTATTACAGCAGATCAGCTTTACTCGCCTTGCTTATCAACCTCTTGACAGCGTTAATTAATGGAGAATTCATTAATGTAGAGAAAACGAGGGGCGGGAGGGGAGGGGATTTTAATAACAGTAACATGGCAGTAAGTTTTGATATGAGGGGGAGGGGAGGGTTTATAACCCCAAGTAAACAGTTTAACCTTTTTTCACATTTTTATCCTTCTAGATCAGAAATACATAACAGTTTAGAAGTAATGCTGATTCACATTTGTCTTGTTGGCAGATATGGGCGACCTGTTTTCCGAGGTGGGCGAAATGCAGCCTGCTCTACCTCCAAAGCAATCGCGTGGAGGTGGCGCCATCACCCCGGGTCTAGTGGGGGTGGCAGGGGCGGGGAGCTCGATTGTGATCCCTCGCCCCCCATCGCGTCGAGGTGATGGTACTACTCCTAGAGGCAGGGTCAGTCCTGGCATCATGGCTCGTGCAGATAGTGTCGGCAGCCTGGAGTTCCGTGCAGGTATGTGAAATGTGTGGCAACTGGCAACCAATTCCTACGCTTCACTGATAAATATTCTAATAAAAAATCTGTCACTTCAAGAATTAAAAATCTGATTCTGATTCCAAAAAATACAGATTTTTTAAATTTCCATTTGCATTCTGCTTGAAACTTTTAAGCCCAGAAAAACTCACATTTCAATCTAAATTAATGTAGTTAAGAATCAAATGCGTTAAATGAAAGGAATCAATTTATATATATACCTATAGTATTTTCACTAGTATTAAAGCTATTGCTAAATGGTTTGGCTTTTTGGAAACACTGGTTCTCGTGAGATCACTGATGTTGTGCAACACTGCGCTGGGTTGAATAAAAGATGGGTGTCCAACATGCACGTGACCACTTCTGTTCGTGAAAGAGGCCAGAGAAATGAAATTGAGCACAGCAACTTCATTAGGCTTACTTATCAATCTCTCGTCATCATGGATTTGTGGAGGAATCCTGTTTTTTCGAAGGGACGTTATGTGGGTGATCTCCTTGATGGTCTTTGACAAGATTAGGCTCTGCACCGGCACCAGCTTCCCTTCCTCCCTTCTAGACTAGGTTAGGTTAATCATCATCTCTACCATCATCCACTCATTCACAGACGACATTACACCATTGTCAAGGGGCCCGTTATGAAAACAGTGCGTCGCTATACACCACAAATCAATCAATCAATTAAAGTGACCAGTCAAAATGACCAGCCTTACAACCACCTTGCAACAACAACCCATTAGAGTAGTGGTGAGGCCAGCTATTTCAACCAGTGGTATTTAACTAAAAACACTGAAACAAATTGCAATATTCCCAGCATTCTTATTTAGGCACTACCCGACGTTAACCTAATCCTTGGCATACAATTTAGCTGGCGTGCCAGTGGGGTCTTCTCGTGGGCCGTCCCCACTGACGATTGGCATGGCGGACACAATTCCGCTTGCGGTGGCTTTCCACGAAGTGATCCACTCGTATTTCCGTGGGTCCGACGAGTCGAGGTGCCAGGTGAAAATGTGTGGCGACATGATGCTGTCGTTCCCTGCCGGCATCGTTTCCGTGCTCGCAAACAACCCGAGTCCGGCGCTGCTCGCGTTTCGGGTGCGAAACACTGCACGCCTCGAAAACATCCTGCCGAACAAGCAGCTTGTCACGATGTAAGTCTTTTCTAAGGCAGTGTATTAAAAAAGTTTCTGATTATCCTGCTCACCGAGTCACTTTCTGTTTGTAAAGTCACTCGATCGGCCATTAGTTGCATGATCTAAAACTGTGCTGTGCAATGGTCAAAAGAGAATTGATTATAGTGAAGAAGGTGCGAGAGAGAGAGCGCAACTTATTAGGAAAGAAAATAGTCCAAAATTTCTAGAATTCCTGATAATATAGACGTTTTTTCGCGTTGTCTTTGTCATTGTAAGATATGACAACATCTCTCACAATGACAAAGGCAAGACGCCGATATGTCTAAATTCGTCTAAATTCTGGGAATTTTGGACAAGTGCACCACGCGATGCCAATTTTCTTCTCCAGTAAGTTGCATTCCCACTCTCTTTCCTTCTTCACCACAGTCAATATCCAGCCTCTATGTCCACATATGACATATGACATATGTCCACATATGTCAAAAAAGAATCTAACCTTACAACTTAAAGTGTGCCACTGTTCATCATAGTGTACTTTTGACTGAAAGTGTATTGTGGTTATTATTGCAGGGATACAGTCCATTCCAATGGTGAGAGTGCAGTGTTTGAATTCAACATGAGTGCCTTGACTGCTCTGCTTAGAAGACAATCGGAGCAGAATCCAGCTGCTTCCTACTTTAATGTTGACATATTAAAATATCAGGTACGTCAAACAACTGCAGTGACTTTTTGATGTCTTTACGATTTAGTATTTCATTGTTTTGCCATGGAACTCTGTTGTCATCATAACAAAGTAAGACTTGTTGATACCTCTTACCTCACATTCTGTTTTCAGCATGGGACGTTTTAAAGTAACGGGTAAATAAAGTAAACAAATACAGGAAATTTAAAAATCTTCCAGATTCTGAAGTGTATCAATATTTTTAGTTGTAATGCTTTTATTGTAGAGTTAATAAAGAGGGCCGCAAGCGCCAAAGACAACCAATTCACAACGCCATCTACAACCAATTCAAGCAATAAGAGGCTCGTTTGCCTAGTGATTAGTAGAACATGTAACATAAGCCTTGCGACTCTGACTTAAACCCAATGATAATACCTTGCCCAAGTAAACAACAACCAATAATTGAAACTATGGTTCCTTGTGGTCTCCGCAGATAAAGCCGAAGGCGGGCGCTGGCTCGTGCCCCTTCCAGCTGGTGGCCTATTGGAAGTGTGAGACAGGCCATACCGACTTAAAGGTGGACTACAAATACAACAGCCACGCGATGGCAGCCGCCTCCCCCCTGCTCAACCTCACGGTGGCTGTTCCCGTCGACGGTGGAGTCAAGAACATGCAGGCTAAGCCTAATGCACAGTGGTATGTAGCAAGTAATGGAAACATTGGGGTTTCAGTTGATAAATAAGGCATTAGCTGTGTAACTAAAGCTCTAGGTAATTGTGTTCTGCCCTAAAATTACCTACCGATCATATGACTAACTGCTTAGCTAACTTGGTTGAGGTGTTAAACATTTGTGGTCATTTTATAATAATAAAATACCCCGCGCATTGCAAGCGTTTGCAATTTAAATAAGATTTCATCTAAATTTATAGTCATTCGTTACAGTTATCGTTTATCTAAAAGAACTGACAGCTTGAAAGGTTGCCCACACATCCTCAGGCAACAGGAAACCGGCAATTTTAACTTTCCGTGCTAGTAGTGAAAATGTTGCTGATTTAGATTGCACAAGAACAACAATATGACAGTCTTAAGTTGTACACAAGAAGTACTTAAAATCTTACACTGTTGTACTTTGGTCATATACACCTAGCTTCTTGGTTTTGTATAACTAGGACAGTCTGGTTAACACCTAGAAAACAGTCGAAAGGGAGTAACAGATTCTTAACATAGCATGGAAAATATTTTGTTCCTCGTATTAAAGGAAATCATCCTCTTCTTCCAAGGTGCTAATAATTATTGGACCAGCACAAGCAAGTGCATGGATTCTGTGCTTGTAAATATGTAATCTTGTAATTTTGTGCTATACTTAAAAAGTTCAACACCCCCCCCCCCCCTCCCCCCCCCCTTCCCCTCTTCACAACGCCCATAACAAATAAATTTGAAAACAAAAAAAGTCATTGCACGTCATGAAGAGGAATCGGCCTAAGTGAAATTGTCCAAAACTATTTCAATTTTGAAGATTTGAAATTTTCAATAAGTTATCGATTTTTTTCCTGTTAAACTTTTACGGGGTAGTTTGATATCATTTTTTGTGCACATAATTTGAAAAAACAAGAGAGTATTCAGAAGATTAGACAAATAGGCTAAATCATGCAAAATCATGCAAAAAAACCCCCAAAATATGCATTTCCAAGAAAAGTGCCCAAATATGCAAAACATGCAAAATAAAAATGGTATTTTTAGAACCAGGGAGTGATGAAATGGATATATCCTCGTTTTTGCATGGGATTTAATGCATAAATCAAAACATGCAATTGCATAACTATCCTATTTCTACAAATGAGTAACATCTGCCTTACAAAGAAATGTTGGACTTGCCTGGCATGCCATCCCTGCCAGGAATTTTTTAATCAACTTGAATATTTTTAATGTATCAATTCCACTTTCGAATGTAATGTTGTCTTTAAACAAATTGCATAATGCTTGACTCGACGAAATGTGTTATAGCAACAATTACTTTTTCAGTGAAACATTTACTTGCTGATACAGCAATACCTTACTAGCTCCTTGCTCCTAGCCTTGTCTGGAGGTCATAAGCCTATCCTTGGACCATACAAAAACGACACTTCTACCATCGATGCTTCTACCATGCCTTGCCTAATTTAAATCACTCGGCACAATTGCACACAGAAATTCAGATATTATTTCATATAGAACAAAGTTATAAGAATGTTCAAGATTATTTTCAGATTTGAAAATTGAACATTACCTTGCATGAAAGATCCTGTAGATTTGATCAGTTTTTTATTAATTTCGTCAGTGTGCATGGTGGTTAAGAAAAACCAAAGATATGCTATTGTTGAGAAAGACTGAACCATCGTTTACTTTATCTCCAACATAATCGAACGAGAAAAATATTTTTTTTGTGGGGACAAAGTTGACTATGTCCATTAACACCTGTCCTTATAGCGCTTAGTGTTAGGCTAAGGGTCATTCCATATCAAGTGCCCACACTCAAAACCTTCACTATCTCAGAACTTGACGAAATTTTCAGGAGGGTTAGAACACCGGAAATAAAAAATCTCTTTTAAAGTTTTTTTCCATACGCCTAGCGGTTTGCCCGTGGCAGGGGATGGAAAAATAAAATATTTTACTTTTTGCCCCGCACGGCCATTCACTATATTCACTCTAGCGTTTGAACAAATAAACTTAAAACGATGGGATTAGTTCTAAAATGATAATCGTGCTTTCATTAACAAGAAAAAATGCATAAATTGCTTACTTATCAAGTTTAGGGGTAGAAAAAATCCACCCTTAAATTTCAACCCTTAATAACTCGAGAAGTAATTTTTTTTTTTTTTTTTGTTTTGTTGTGAAGCATCTCCTGTCTATTATCTTTCCATGAAAAAAAAATTAATCATTAACAGCCGTATGATCAGAAGTTATGAGATTTTTATTGTATAAATGTGTGTGCATTTAGTTGTGTTTCTGCAAGTCTGTTAGCATGGTCCATGCAATTCACCCGTAAATTGATAGATTATATAATTTTTCAGTTTAAAAATTGTGTGTAAGTACTACAAAGATTCTTTTTACTCACTCATTTCTTCGTTTCACTCTGACCTATCACTCTGGCTTCTTCGAACAACGGCGAGGAGGAGAACACCCGCGTGGCTACTGAGTGCTCAGACACGGGTACGAAGCAATGCAGTTTTTGCGTGCCGGGAATTGGCCGGGATGACGCAAATCGTGTGGCTAGCAGCTGTTCTGTGTCTTGGTGCTCCTCAATAGTTCCGAATGTGAAGTTGATGGTCGGGATGGCTTCGACCGCCCAATCGAAGAGTTGCCGGGGTGTTATTATTTGCGACTCGTAGGGGCGCTGAAGACTCGCCCGCGCTGCCAGCCGCTTGACCGTCCCTCCGACGCCGTCGCAGGCGCTCTTCCCATGTGACGTCGCCGTGAAATGCCACTCCACGTCGGCCCCAAAGTCTCTTTGATAGTGGCACAAGTTGGCAAAATTTTTCCTATTTTTATATTGCGAGGCTGCCCCATCAGAAAAAAAGAACATCTTCTTTATGGTCTGAAATTTATTGTGCAAAAAGCTCACGAGTTTTTTTATGAATAGATGCACTGCGACAGTGTTGTGGATCAAACTCTCGGAAATTACAACAAAGCTGATGTGGCGCTCTTCCCCGCCCTCTTTGTAATATGCCACGAAGGGGTGGATGGTGGCGGACGCATTGTTCCAGTGGAACCCCTGGGCCTCGTCTTGTAGCACGAACGCATAGTTTTCGGCAAAATCACAGATCACCAAAAACTCGCCGGGCAGGAGACCGCACTTGATGTCCGATTGGTGCGAAGATTGTTTTTTAGCAATAAAAGAGTGGCGGCACAGAGCAACTAATTTTGCACAAAAACTGTCCACGAATTCCTCGGATGAATCGATGTGCGTTTGCAGGGTGCATCGGTCGGTGCTCTCCCACTGCTTGTAGATAACATTGTCCACCATTTCGTCGTCCAGCAGTTGCGTGAGGCGCTCCTTTAACGGCTCGATGCCCGGGCACTCCTCACACTCGCCTAGATGGCATTCGGGGAGGGGACTGTCGCAGACCAACTGCTCAAGGCAGTCGTGGTAAGATGTTATCGGATAAGATTGGTCCACTGTCAACTTCGTCAAGTCGGCACCGATGATCATTAGCTTGACGTTTTGGTGGATAGTGCACACGCACACCGAATGAGTCCCACTGGCACCAGGCAACACACAGTTCTTCGGCCGCAGCTCTGCAAATTTTGAAAATCCTATTTTTTTATTAGGAAATTTGTCCTTGAATTGGGTATGGAGGTCCTTAAGGTTTGAGAGTACGAGCCTTTTCTGGATGTGCACTCGAGTGCCGCTCGCCTCCTTGACGGAAACATAGTCTTTCTTGCCCGGCATGGCTCGGCTCACATCGTCTGAATTGTAAAAAGATTTTACTCGGTCAACTGTGGCTCGGTCAATTGTTTTTCCTGGCTTTGGATTCGGGGTTGACAAAATTCCCTTTTCCAGGACGAGCTTCTTTGCCTTGCGGACCATGCGCTCTGACGCTTGAAACTCTGCCACTGTTCGCCGGACAGAGCAGCTCTTCGGGAGGACAGTTAGAACATGCACTTTCTCGCTGTTGGATGTGGACGAGTGAAACTTCTCTTTCAGCTGATTAATCATTTCGCGACCATCAGCTGAATCTTGGCCACTGTCGCTTTCAGCGTCGGAGGTAGTGGTTCTTTTAAGCGCACCTTCGAGTTTCTTCAATTTCTTCCTGGGATAACTGGATTGCGCCAACTTTTTCTTAACAATGGGCGATTGCCCTAGCTCCGCCAAGCCCACGTTGATGTTAGACAAAGCAGCGTCTTGTCGGAAAAAATATGCTTGACTCTCGGCGTTTGCACCACTGCAGCCGGGCTGCGAGTTGTCGCCATCGCTGGAGGTCGTCGTCGTCACTGGAGAGTCGCTGCTGATTGGTTTTACGTAGTTATTTAAATCTTTCCTACATTTGGCACAGATTTTGCTTCCTACTGGAATCGAGGAAATCTTTTCAATCATCCACGGCTGGACGTTGAGGAGAGACTTCAGCTGTGTGTGGGAAACGTGTTTAAAAGGATTGCAGCACTTCGCTCGAGTAAACGAGTCCATGATTAAATTACATAAAATATACAAAACTAAACGCTGTGATTATAACTATTAAATAAACTAGCTATTACTATACTATTGCTATTAATTAAAAATATGTTCACAAGACACTTCCAACGGTATTATTAACACCCCTCAATTCACGACGCACAAAAATAATGCAAAGAAAACTTCGAATCACTCGTCTACTTGCACTGAGCTAAGTGTTTTGCGACTGACCAAGAAACCAATGCAGAAACAACTGAATTCGCTGTCTCACGGCTAAACTTCCGGCCATAAGGGTTGAAAAGAGAAACAGGTAGCAAGGGCTGCACGTGTTCGTGGTGGGATTCTTTAAATAGAAGTAGGTAAAATATGAATTTCGTCAGATCCGTGGTCATAATGCACGGCAGAAACACAGACCTAGTATCGTGACCAGAGCCACATATTATCATGTTTATAGCACAAAGCCCAAAAATATCACATCCTTATAATAAAATTTTAATTGCTCGACTCCATCCCAAATTCAAATCTTTTCAAGCTTTATTTATGCTATGACAAACTTAGCATAATCGAATGCTTCTGAATTCAATTTGGTTCATGCTCAACAAACTATTTAGCAAAAGCACTTCTAAATTCATACACATCTATACAATAAAAATCTCATAACTTCTGATCATACGGCTGTTAATGATTAATTTTTTTTTCATGGAAAGATAATAGACAGGAGATGCTTCACAACAAAACAAAAAAAAAAAAAAAAATTACTTCTCGAGTTATTAAGGGTTGAAATTTAAGGGTGGATTTTTTCTACCCCTAAACTTGATAAGTAAGCAATTTATGCATTTTTTCTTGTTAATGAAAGCACGATTATCATTTTAGAACTAATCCCATCGTTTTAAGTTTATTTGTTCAAACGCTAGAGTGAATATAGTGAATGGCCGTGCGGGGCAAAAAGTAAAATATTTTATTTTTCCATCCCCTGCCACGGGCAAACCGCTAGGCGTATGGAAAAAAACTTTAAAAGAGATTTTTTATTTCCGGTGTTCTAACCCTCCTGAAAATTTCGTCAAGTTCTGAGATAGTGAAGGTTTTGAGTGTGGGCACTTGATATGGAATGACCCCTAAGTAATTCAGCCAAGTGTTTTAACTTACAAGCATAGGGCTTACGATTTGAACATGCGTTATTATGAACAAAATGCTATATTATTGCTATCAATGGAGCAAACAACAAGTTTCTTGACTTTCCGGCTTCAGGAAGATGTATTCAAAACATTAGTAATCTTTTCAAGCACCTCACATCCACTCCACTGCCCGTTATATGTGGGCTGCTGTTAACTGATGACGACATCAGGACAATTTTCTGGCTGTAGTGCCTAAGCCAAGCCAGTGCTTGTGTTTCAATGTCTTCATCAGTTCAACTTGAGGTGGGGCTAGTGGTGTGGGCCACTCAAAACAGGCGTACATATTATTATTTGTAGATCAAATCCCAACGTTTTGATGCATTAAGGTAAAAACACTGGCTGTTTGCCACTTAAATACAGAATTTTTAAAACATTTCTGATCTCAGACTTTCATCTCCTATTTTTCAGCCATGGCAGCGGCTGTAGACATGGCTTGTTTACTAACAAACACTGGGTTAATTGTGTGCAGGCTTGGGGAGAGTGGTCGTGCCGTCTGGAAGTTGACGGAGCTGTCGGCGCATAGCTCTCAGCAAGGGGTGGGTTCATTGCGCGCTCGCCTAGAGCTCTCAAACGGTCCGGGCAACCAAGGAACCATTGCAACACACTTCAATTGCGAAGGCACTACTCTTTCCGGTAAGAGCAATGATCAGTCCTATTATAACATTCTTTGCGCATATATCTGCGTATCTTTCATTGTGTATAATTCTCTGTGTTTCACTCTTTATGTTAACTCAATTTAAATTCAAGTGTCGTTATTTCAGTTAAGTATTACAACGAGCAATTTGTTGTAGAATATTTATTTTTTTATTTTATTTGTTTTCATTTGTGCATGAGCACGTTTGGTCATGTAGTTTTGTCCCATTGCCCTGCCCGAAAAACAAATGTATAGCAATTTACAATACTGATGGGTGACATCAGTAGCTTAGTATAATGCAATATAGATAAAATAACCTTTACATCAAAAATAAAACTAAATGAGAGAAAATTGTTTATAATGCAACAATAGTAAAACACTTGTCTGCTAGAAGAACTTATGAAATCACATATATTCAGAAAGCCTCAATTCTGGTGTATCTTTTATGCTGCTAGATAAAGTTAACATTTGAGAAATTTCCAAAGACTACACTTGCAGTATTTAGTAAGCATAGTTCTCTCCAAGCAAACCTGTTCTGTCACATAAAGCACAGAGAGTAAAGAACGAATTAACGAGCGATCAAACAAACTTTTCAGGTGCAGACTTTGAGTTGTTTGGAGCGGGCTACCGCGTGTCGCTGGTCAAGCGTCGATTTGTCGCAGGCAAATACATTTGCGACGGCGATTACGCCGACCCAAAGAGCCGATACGCGGCACCACCCAGCAACGTCGACTGCTAGCCAACTATCAGAACTCGCCACTCTGGCGTGGAGCTGTGAAATTACCAGTTGTTCTCTCGGAATCATCGCTTGAAGGACAAAGGGTTATTAAAACGATTGAAAACAAACAAAAAGGGGCTAACAAGAGATATTTCTTAAAAACAAAAACAAATCTTGCACGGTGTCAGGTGTTTTTTTGTTTCAAGCCTCATTTCAATCTTGGTTCAAAGATGAAGAAAGAGGTCTAAAGATGATTTAAAGAAAACAAGGTGATTTTACTCATTCACTTCAGCAGTTTCTTTTGTGAACGGCCTTAATGCCACAGATGCAACTCATCGCGACGAATCTCACAGGTAATCGCTACAGAGACTGGCTTTATTATTTCTTTGGTCACACACATCTCCTGTTTATGTGACAGGCAAGCAATTACAGCTATTCCATTATAATTACTTTCACTTAGTTGCCGTTTCATACATTTCCATAGCCAAGCTAACTGAGCGTGATTGTACAGCTGTTTATGTTATCTATTATTAGTTTAGTAGTTGTATCTACTTTTAGTAATTAGAATATTGTTTATTGTTACTGAAGTCCATGGGTGAGGATAAGGGGGCTTTTGATCAATTGTTAGTGGTACTTTTGGCCACGATATTTGTATTTAAATCGCCTTCAACTACTGTAAGACAAGATTCCATTAATCACAGTGTTACAGAAAATTTTTCACATTTATTTTCTTTGATTTTACACATTTCACGTTGCTTCAAATGGAAGGCGGGGATCGCATCCCTGTTAGGCACTCAGTGCGATTCACATTTCCAGTGACTAGTGGTTGAAGCCAGTAGGGAGAGGGATTGCGTTTAACGTTGAACTCTGGTTGATCGGTTCGCCTTGTTAAACAATGCAAGCAGATGTGCCGACTTTTGTAACATGGGAATTGTCGGTACGAATTTAAATACTTAGTAATAATTGGAAACATTTGCAATAACCATATTATTTCATTGAATTTTTTCAGATTCTAACTCCTTACGTTTAAACAGTAAATGCATTACGTTTTTGTCATCGAGGATTTGGGGCGAGGAGGAGATTTGTGTAGCCCAATTCCGCGCAACTCATTTTGTCAAGTATTATTTGCAAGTGGCCCGCCGCTAGCCTACCCAGCACGGCAGAGGAGCAAAAATTGTATTAGAAAATAATGCGGTCATTCACCTTTTGGAATCTGAATCTGAACCCTTTATATGTTTAATATTTAAAAGCTTATCTTTTTAAGCGAGTTTTTTTGCAAATTTTTTTTTCACATATAGAAAGCACCGACTCATAATTTAGTGGCCTACTGTTTTTAGGTTCAATAAAATTAGTTAAGAAACTGTTACCAATAGTAATTATTATCATTTTATATTATATATATAATATATAAATTCGTATGAAACACGCATCTATGAATTAAATTATTTACCTAATTGCGTGGAATTTAATTTTTGGTTGCCTTGTTCCTGAAAACCACATTTTCCTACAGACTGATTCAACACTTATTTCGATGTACTATGCAGTTTTCCTTAATAGCTACATTTTCGAGGGAAGTTTTCTACCAAAGTTAGGTCCATTCCTGTTTCCTCTTCATCATTACATACATAATGCCATCGGCACTCTTGCCATCAAAGCATTTCTTCCATCTTCTACAAGCCAAAAATGTTGGAAAAGACACTTGGAAAAGATGCTGACAATAGTAATGGCATGCATTTGATGCTATGGTCCTCCATACCAAAACAATTATCGAGCTTGGTAGTCTGCATTTCTTAAGAGAGGATTCAGGTTCGGTCCATGGTGATCGGCTATCGTAAGTCCTCATACCTGATTATGGTTTTCGTGATTTTTCACGACTGCTCTCGGCAAATCCTGAGAAAGTTCCTGTACCAACGAGCACGACTGTAGTTACACTAAATGACCAGAGATTGACCTGCTCCTCAGTAGCAGTTAAGCGTTTTGGAAACACTTGTTCTCGCGAGATTACCGAAGATAAGCAACATTTTGCTGAGTAAGGTAATGGATGAGTGACCATCACACTGTTCTTTTTGGGAGAGAGGCTAGAGGGATTGGAGTAAGTTCAACAACTTCATTCGCCTTGCTCATCAACCTCTCCACACCATGGATTCGTGGGAGAATCCTGTAGTTGAGATTGTACCGTTCTTCAGAAAGGGACCTTTGAGCCAAAGATGTCTTTGGGGCTCTTCGACTGGAGGCTGAGTGTCGTCACCGGGGTTTCCTTTCTCCTTTATAACTCAGGCTTGGTTCATCAGTCACTATCATTACCACCCACACATCGATTGTCGCCATTGAATGAGTAAACAGGACTAATTTTCAAAACACCGCGTCGTTAAAGAGTCTTTGGCCAAACACCACAAATCTATGTCGCTTTAAATATAAAACAAAAAAATCTTAAAAGTTCCTTATTGTTTGAAATATACATTGAAATTTGAACCTAAAAGTATATTTTTTTGATAGTATTACAGCACAATAATTTAGAAACCATTTCTTTTAGTTGCAAATAATCTTTGGTCGCATCTTCTTTTGCAATTGCAACAGTAGGGGAGGAGGGGTCTAGTTGTCTCAAAATTCATATATGTGTGCATATCTTCTAGAAAAATGAAGTTATTCTTATGTTATATTTTTTTTATTGATTAATTCACATTTGGTTATAACGTGAATTTTTTTACAATTTATTAGACCGTCAGTTGAATTGCTATGTCTCTTAGTTGACCTACAAATGTTTGAGACTTTTAACATTACGTGTGGGTATAGTTGTCTCACACACTGAGACTAGTTGTCTCAGCGAGAAATTTCGTCATGTGATCATATAATTAATTTAATTAGAATCTGCATCAGTTACTTTGCGACAATACCGAGTCAATTTTCGATCATTTATGTTAACATCTTTTGCCACTTTTTCCTGCAACACAAATTGAGCAGCGCGTAACATGACATCGGCGCTATCAGCCCCCGATGAGTTTTTTTTGTAAACTCGTTATAAACTCGTAATTGGTAATTTTTGTAAATTGGTTCTGTAAAAAGTACAAAAAAAAACACTCAATTACTTAAAAAACAAACAAAATTAACTTATCCAGACCCATCATAGATTTTCAGCTTTACATTTAAAATTAATATGCTTCTCGTGCTATTCATCATATAAGAAAAACTATAAACAGACATTAAATTTGCTGAAAAGAATATAAATATGCACATTCAATTAGATGGATATTGTTACGTAAAATACGAAATAACTTAGCAACAGAAAAGTTACGAACCACCTGTCAAAACAAACAATCTCTTCCAGGAGTGTGAATTATGCACCGAAACGAATGACATTTTCAGAATAGTAAGATATTTAGACGTCGAAGCAGCCCGGATCAGTTTTTGCTTCTGATACCTTTTGGAGTCGAGATTTGAACACTGAGACAACTTGCCCCTGAGACGTTTATACCCCTCCTCCCCTAACTGTCGTGCACTGCAACGAATATTGTTTGGTGTTGTGCAGTGTACAGCAATAGTGTCTGGGAGCCTGACACTTTTTCAAAATTTTTCTCGTGAACTGCTCCGCAATTGGGAACAAATATAAATATTATGAATGACTAAGTTTTGACGAAAATTTTAAGTTTGTGGTTCTTGGTTTTTGGTTTTAGGTTCTCGTTCTGGATAAATGGATCACAGCAGACTATCTTTTTTTAGGGTTCAACGTTTTTCGCCTTTGATTGAAATGTCATATGAAAACTGTGTCTCATCGTGCTGTTTCTTACTATTTCTCAAGTTATTTTCCTTGCCGGAAGAGCTATCAGCTCAATTTCACATCTCCAATTTTCTATTAGCTTGCCAAAAGAAAGACAAAATAATAAAACCGAACTTGTCGACGGCGATCGACGGAGAACGTCCGCGCTACGTGAAAAGGCTCGTCCAAATATTTAGCGGTCGGGAACTGCACCAGGAACGGCATCGGGAACAGTGATGGTAGGCACTTCTATGTTTGACTGAAAGCACCAACCAGCACTTCCATCTTAGAGTAAAGAACCAATCTTTTCTCTAAGCTCTTTCTCTAAGGGTCTCGATGACCCTTCTCGCAGTGACAACGGGATTATCCATCTCAGCGGTGAGTCAAACGTCAAGCTACTAATTACAAATGTATCGCAAACATCCCTAAAGTTTGGGTGTCAAATTAACAATTACATCCCGGTTCGATTGCACATTTTTCCAGTCTAGCTTCCTTTCCAATTATGAAAAGGTTTCTTAAACTAGAAATGTATTTGAAACATTTAAAGTTTTGAGGCATAATCATACTTACCGCAAAAAAAAATTGATCATACAAAAAAAGTATATTCTTCTCGAATAAATAAATTGCTTCCAGTTAATACTTCAAAATTCTTAGGCTCCAAATAAAATAAGACCACAAATAAATAAAAAATGTGCAGGAAAAAATTAAATGTTGAAAAATTGAAATCAACAACAAAAGTAATCAAAAGTGATATAGCCTGATACACACATTAAATAAAGATACAAAATGTATTCCCTACGTAAATTGCGTATTCTAAATGAAATGTTCAAAATAAAAAGCAAACAGAAACTGTACAAAAATTACGTGTAAAAACAATGTTCTTTTTCTCAGGCTAAAAAGAAGCGGGCTGCTTATCTCGCTGCTACTGATGGACGTTGCTACGGACTGCGAAGAGTGGTATGCGAGTTACCAAGTGGTACACCACCATTTAGTCCACCATTTTAAACCATTTAGTCTCATCAAGAACAGTGACAGTATTTTTTTTTCTATACTTTTAATTATCTTGAGTAGCAACAACTTTCCGTGTTCTAGATTTATTTATTTTATATTTTTTTTTACTCACTGTTTTGACATCTGGCCATGCGGCACTGGACTAATTTATTTATTTATTTACTTTTTATTGTCCCTTTGATCCGAAGATATAAGACAGTCAAACAATCTCTTTACAGATATAAAAAAGCATATGAAATAACACAACAGAAGACACTCACAATGAAATGTTTTTACAAATCAGATAAAACTCGTCAGTAGAATAAAAAACAGTGTTGCAACATGAATCGTTTTAAAGTACATTTAAATGAGTTAAAACTTGTAGTCTTTACAAAATCTGGTAACGCATTAAAAAATTTTCGACGGCGTCGGTGAATGAGTGGATGATGATGAGGATGAAGATAAACCTAACCAAGCCTAGAAGGGAGGAGGGGAAACCCGGTGTCGGCACATAGCCTACTCCTGTCGAAGAGCACCAAGGGGACCACCGGCATAACGTCCCTTCCGAAGGACGGTACTACCCGAACAGCAGAATTCCTCCACAAATCCATGCTGTCGAGAGGTTGATAAGCAAGGCGAATGAAGTTGTTGTACTAACTTTCTTCCCTCCAACCTCAACCCCGAACAGAACTGGTCATGTGTATGATGGTCACCCATCCAATACCTGACCCAACGCCGTGTTGCCTAACTTTGGTGATCTAACGAAATGTTCTAAATTACATCTTTGCTCAGAATGCGTGCAAGTGTAGGGGAAGAGAGGAATAGAAATATTAGAACCAGAGGTACAATTTCAAGGTTCGTCAATTGCACACCTCTCTGTGCATGGTGGTGTTCATGGTCTGTTCATTTATGTATAACATAAAATAAAATAAATTTATTTAAAAAAGTACGTGTTGTTCCAGATTCCGCCATCAAATAGTGCTGTTAGAAAAAAATGGGTTAAAACACTTAAAACCGTTTCTTTGTCCCTGTTGTGATGGCCCCGGCGGAGTGTCAGGTTTGTGGTGCTGGGGTCAAAACCGTCAAAATAACCAAGCCCGTGTGATGAAGTGCAAAAATGTGCCTTGCAGCTGGATATGAACTACGCGTGGTCGTGCGGGTTAAGGCATAGACTTAACGAACCCTTTCAGGCTAATCCGTAAAAACCGGCGTCTAGTCCCGACGCCACCATCAACGGCGATTTACTCTCTTGTGCTGGAAGGCAGATGTTTGTTAAGAGGAAAAATCGGGAAGCTACGATTAAACGGAAAGATGAATCTCGGGAAATATCTTCGATGCTTCTGATCCGGATTCTGTGCCGGAAGTAGCGAATTAAATGTAATTCTTCCTGAAAATGTTCAGGAAATGTTATCCCGTCAAGGGTATGTAATTTTATATTTTTGTTAACATCAGGCGTCCGTAAATCAGGCTCATCACCATTCGGGTTACCGACCGATCGCCAGTATTAATTGATCGCGGACATTTGATATGCAACAGAGTGCGCGGACGGTCTGGGCAATATTTGGTTAAAAATATATCGAATGCTTT
This sequence comes from Protonemura montana, assembly GCA_947568835.1. NCBI lineage: Eukaryota > Metazoa > Arthropoda > Insecta > Plecoptera > Nemouridae > Protonemura > Protonemura montana. The sequence goes on along the minus strand of OX387604.1, from coordinate 3,900,217 downwards.
TGAAAGTTCATCTCCAAAACGGTTAAAAAAATCTAAAAATGTATTCACCTATATTTTGAAGTTTCAAAAATATTTGACCGATTTTACCAAAAAAAAAAAAAAAAAAAAAAAGCGCACGGAGGTCTAAGTTGAGAACACAAAAATGTGCTCTGCAAATTTCGTTTAAATCGGAGCAGACGATTGGCCGCTAAATCGCGAGAAAAAATGCGAAAAATCAAAGACGCTCACACACACACAATTGGTTTTTTTTTGGGGTCAGTGAAATTTAAGATTTCGCTGCGCTCATCAAATAATTGAATAATTACATTCACATTCTGCATAGAAATATGCAACTATTGTTAACTCATAAATGTGTGCAGCAAACTGAGAACTAATATTTACGAGTACTATTTTTTATTATGAAATGGAATAATTGGGTAATTTAACATCAATATTAGAGTCGGCAGATTTTTCTGGCAAAACATTATAATATTTAAAAATTATTAATTGCAAATATTGTCTAAAACGAAAACAAAATTCCTGTTAAGTCAGTAAATAAAGCGCTCTGCATTTGTGTAAATGGTGCCGGCCTCGAGCAGAAAATATTTCACATCTTATTTAGAAGACCTCGTGAAGTCTCATTGATTACAAGGACTCAACCATGAAGTTCGCTTTCGTTCTCGGCGTCTCCTCGGCACTTCTTACAGTAACTACGGGATTTTCCATCTCAGCGGTAAGACATTATTATTACTACTGTTTATTTTCAACTTACCCTTAAGATGGAAGAAGAAGTTGGTCAATCTTTATTTTTAAAATAAGAAATGTTATTTTTATCAGGAAATTACCGCGAACGCAACAAATTTCTGTGCAAAGGCTTAAAGTAGGTTAAGATCGATTTTAACAAGATGTTACCAAGCATTTTTTATAAACAAAAAATAATTTATTGTAACATTATTCAAAATCAGTTAATTAATAGTTTAAATTAGGTATTACCAGTGATGTATTGGTCAATGCACGCGGGTGTACGCAGTCCACCCACTATTAATTTTATTTTTGGCCGTACCCCCACTTTGAACTTTTGAGGGAACGCAGGCGAACGCACGGGAAAGCAGTATTAAATTATGATTATTCGAAATATCCTGCACTTCTTTATTTTCAAGGCGAAAATATCCCAGTTAAGGGTTTTATTCCTAATAATCCACTTACTTGAAAATAAACCTACCAAGAATGCCACTGTATGCGAACATACTAAGAGTAGGTAGGCTAGAACTATGCCGGCGTCGCGACTTGCAACAAAGGGGTTAGTTAGAACCATATTACTGTTATCACTTAGGGAAGTCGGTAGCCGCTTTCGCGGCGTCGCACGGCGGTGCAAGCTCTCAGAAGCAAGCCCGCTTCAAATAATAAGAATTCGCAGGAAAGACAAAAATACAAACAATAACCAAAATGCCACATACGAGCCACACTGGACGAGTTAGTTCAATTCAAGATACAGAAGAGGAAGCAAGTGGATTTGCATTCCCTTTCGGGCCTTGCTCCTCCTAAAAAACCAAAATTTGGTTTGGGAGAAGTTGAAGACACCACCAACGTCGAATGAAGAAGAGCTCAATGAAAAAGAGTCATTGTCGAAACTGATGTAATCTCCTCAACGCGAAAGTACGCGCGTATCTATGGATAGTTTCAACAAAAATTTAAACCAGTATTCGATTAAAATGATAGACTTTCTTTTACCAGATTCCCGAATCCCCACCAAATTTCAAGACTGCAACAATGTGGGAAGGTGTAGACATGAGAGGGCGGCTTTAATTTAATTTTCTCAAAATCATTACGTAATTAAAAATGCAGTTCTGACCATGTCATTCCAAGCCCAATTTCATCGTAAACTCGTAGATTGACTCCAAAAGAAACCTTAGAATAAAAATTCACTTGGAGCTGCGCCCAAAGCCCCCTATTTTCCACTCTTTCGGTGCATTCGCCTTGGGTCTCCTCCTCCTCTCCCCCCCCACCCACCCCGCCCGCCGACACAAAAAAATTTGTCATTTTTGCGTACCCCCACTAAAAATTTTACGAATACATCACTGGGTATTACCTACAAAAAACTGGTATGAACGGGCATGATTTATATCTCAAAATACTTAGAAAGATGGTCATGTTCTGATTGTTTTTTAAACTCATATCTACTTGATGTAACTTGAGCAATAGTTTTGACAAAAACTATTTGAACTATTTGAAAAAAATCTGTCATATTCTTGTTTTAGGAATTTCTTTGCGTGAAACGCGATTGTATTTTTGAAGCAAGTTTCTGTGCTTATTAATGAGGTGGACATTTAATTCAGTACATCTGAGAATTTAATTGTGAAAACTACACAAGCCAATTTCAATAAAAAGCGGAATTATCTACCCCTAGGAGGTTTCTGTTCCAAAAACGCGCACATGTTTTGAATATATTGTGATTTTAATTTGAAAAACCGTACTTTAAATATTTGAATAATTGAAATCAAACGAAGAAATAAAATTTCGCGGATCATTGACGTTCTGACAAATGTCGAAATCTATCTATTCGAAAGACATCTGCTGTGTCATCTTAAGAATCTTCTGCAACATTTGAACACGCAACTTAGTAGTTCCCATTTCTCATCAATGTGATAAAGTTAGAAAACAAAGAAGCAGGCATTATTATCCATTTGGAAAAGTAATTTAAGTGGAAAGAAATACGAAAAAAAAAACATTACCCTTTGTTTCCAGAATAAAGTAAAGCGCGCTACATTTCTTGCCACCGACGATGGCATTTGCTACGGACTACAACGAGTGACATGTCCCGCTGTTCCGCCAAATGGATCACCACCACCAATAGCTCCACCATCTGGAGCTTCGCCATCCGGAGCTCCACCATCCGGAGCTCCACCATCCGGAGCTCCACCATCTGGAGCCCCACCAATCGGATCAGGAGGATCAGGAGGCCCAGGAGGACCAGGAGGACCAGGTGGCCCTGGGGGTCCCGGAGGCCCCAACGGTCCAGGAGGCCCAGGAGGCCCAGGAGGCCCAGGAGGACCAGGTGGCCCTGGGGGTCCCGGAAGCCTCAACGGTCTAGGAGGATCAGGAGGAGTGGGTGGCTCAGGAGGTAAAGGAGGAATGGGTGGTCCAAGCGGTTCTGCCAACCCACCAAACCAATCTCAGCCCAGTGGTTATCCACCAAGTTGGTCGCCACAGACGAACATTCCACCAAGTAGCTCCCCTCCAGCTTCCTTCCCACCATCTGGCTCTCCCTCCCCAACAGGTCCGTTTCAATATTGCAGGCGGTGTGCTGCCTGCCCGCCAAGGCAACCAAGTGGGTTGCCAATAATCAGTTCTCCACCAACTAGTTCTCAATCGAGCAGTTCTCCACCAACTAGTTCTCAATCGAGCAGTTCTACACCAACTAGTTCTCAATCGAGCAGTTCTCCACCAACTAGTTCTCAACCGAGCAGTTCTCCACCAACTAGTTCTCAACCGAGCAGTTCTCCACCAACTAGTTCTCAACCGAGCAGTTCTCCACCAACTAGTTCTCAACCGAGCAGTTCTCTACCATCTAGTTCTCCACCAACTAGTTCTCAACCCAGCGGACCCCCACCACCAGGAAAGCCAACCCCATACTGTGCTTCTTGCTGCCATTTATTACAATGATGTTCGAACGCACGCTCACTCCTAACCAAACTTAACACAACTACCCACTTAAAAAGCAATAATTTACTTTAATAAAATATTTATATACACATATCTTTTTATTAATGTCTTTTTATTATTCCGCAGATTTTAGTTGTGTCCTATTCCGATTCCCAGTCATATCTTTGCCCTTAATATGTAACTTTCATGTGAGATGACAGATGAGAAACCTCATTTGTTCCATTGTTAAGCATTGACTAAATTGACCACTGTAAAAATGTTACGCAATTCGAGTCTGAATAGGGGAAAGGGAATATAAAAAAACACTCCAAGCCTCCTTGCAGAAATCTTTTGCTCTTCGCCTCTTAGCTAAATTGTACTATGCCTACTATCCCTGACCCACAGTGAGTGGGATATAAGCAAAATGGAGGTGACAAGTTATAGTGCCACTGCCAACGTTCGAAAGTATACATTTTTTATGCCTCGCTTAGAGACGTTTAGAAACGTTTAGAGTTATTCTGATCTTAAAGCGTTGCATATATCATGGAGCCACTTCGGAACCGGAACCTAAAAGAACCCAAATGTATCTTGCAACCGGAACCGTAGTTTGATATATCATTAGAACAGGAACTAGAATCAAAACCTTTGTTTCAATGATTTTTGGAACCGGAACTGGAACTGGAATTAAGATTAAAATTCAAATTAAAAACTTAATTTTCTCAACTGTTTGAGAAAGCTGACAGGACAAAATTAAATGTTAAGCCTTATTTCCTCAATAAATGTGTAGCGGTTTTCTTTTATTTTTATTTATTCATTGTTTTCTGTGGATTACATAACATAGTATAGACAAAGTCCTAACATTCCAACCATACACAACACTTCTTAAAATAATTAAATAAAGAAAAGTAACCCAATGTAATACGACAGTACTGGTCAAGGTCTGGTAGCTGAAATTCATGAATTCATCAAATTCATTCAGAAAGAATTGATGAGATTAAAACGGGTGGTGAACTGGTTGTATGAGGAAGCTGATTTTAAGTGTTAGTTGAGTATGTATATTTTTATATGTTAGTTATGTTAGTTACTCGGTGTCCTCCAACACGTGGATTGGAGCGAAATATACTAGTGGTAACTGTTTTCCTGGAAATCATATATAAAACCACTGTTAATTATTATGAACCACTAAAACCTTTTTTGTCGATCTAAACGGTTACCGGATTTCTTTCGCGCTCACATTCAAATGATTTTTGGTTTAGTTTCACGAGCAAAGGAATAGACTTAAAGATAACTAACTTCGTCATTCCTAAGCGTGTTGATGATTATTTTTAATTATTTCTTAATACATGATTTATTAATTTGAACGGGCTTTCCATATAATTTTTAGTTAAATAAGTTGTAAAGAATAATAGAACCAAGCACTGGTGCTGCACCAAAATGAAAGAAACGCGTTGTTATTTGGCGACTAGTATTTACATTTAGAAACCATTTAGAAACCATTAAGTGCATGCCTGCAGATTTAACTAACAAGTCACACGTGTAATTTTTATTTGTATTTTAAAAAAGATTCCGATTAGTTCACATAGTAAAGTGTTTAATCCAGGTCACGCAATGTTTTGATAGTAATTTTCAAATCAGCAGCTCGACGCTAGCACAACAAAGTATTATTTAGAAAAATAACTCGAACTTATGTTTGCAAAGCAAATTATTAACAGTTGAACCCGTGGTTGCAACTCAAAACATTTGATCCGTTAATTCGTATAAATAGTGTCGGTCTCAAGCAGAAAATATCATTCACTCTTCGACGAACAGTCCTAGTGAAGTCACATTGGGAACAAGGACTCAACCATGAAGTTCGCTCTGGTTCTCGGGGTCTCGATGGCCCTTCTCGCAGTGACAACGGGATTATCCATCTCAGCGGTAAGTCACTTCATAAACTTTATCAAAAAGTTAAAATTTCTAGAATTTTGATCTCGTTTTAACCTGAAAGACAACAAATCAATGAACATAGGCTTAAAGCCGGGTAACACTGATTTCAATTAGATTATTCCTGTTTTAATATTTAAAAAGTATTTCGCAACAGTACTATGCGTAAATAATTGTAATTGTTATTTTCACGAAATAAAGAAACACTAAAGATAAAAGATAAATCAACAAACAGATCCCTAAAAATGTTTAATCGAAAAATGTGATCTTTTCAATGATTTTATAAATAAATACTACCACATTTCAGGTTTCAAGTACCTACAGTTGTTACGCAATTCACATTTGCTCATTTCTCAGCAATTAAGAACGTTTTAGTTCTACAACCACAGCATTTAGAGTAAAAAGATTTAAAAATCCCCAGTTTTAATGCTGTTAACGTGTCATTTGCTCAGAAAAAACAAAAAAAATGTAATAACAACGAAAACTTCTCATTGAACGACTTATTATTCACATTAACCGACTTCCAAATTATTAAAAAAGAAAAAATGTTGAAAAAATGTTTCTTTATTTGAAAAATTACTTTGATTAGAGAAAATTGGCTTAATAATTTGTAAAAAAGAAAACTGCAGTCTAAAAACAAGCAAAGTATTTTGTATCTAATAATTCCTCATGATCACACATCTACAAAGCTAGCAAAAAAAAACAGTCTCAATTGTTTTAAGCTTCAGAACTCAACGCCACTATTGCGCTAAAAATAGGTGCAAACCAAAAGGAAAATGCAAAGAAAATAACAAAATAAAGGACAACAGGGCGATTAAAAAAGCTGGTCACAAAAAGTAATAGGTCACAAAATATTAAATACACTGATAAAAAAAAACGTCTTAAAAAGGCGTTGTAAAGTGCCTCAAAAGTCACAAAATATAAACGGAAGACTGATTTTTCAGGCTAGAAAGAAGCGGGCTAATTATCTCGCTGCTGATGATGGAACTTGCTACGGACTGCGTTTGGTGACATGTCCCGGGGCACCAACAACCGGATCACCACCAAGTGGTTCACCACCAAGCGGTTCACCACCAAGCGGATCACCACCAAGTGGTTCACCACCAAGCGGATCACCACCAAGTGGTTCACCACCAAGCGGATCACCACCAAGTGGTTCACCACCAAGCGGATCACCACCAAGTGGTTCACCACCAAGTGGTTCACCACCAAGCAGTTCACCACCAAGCAGTTCACCACCAAGCAGTTCACCACCAAGCAGTTCACCACCAGGCAGTTCACCACCAACCGGATCACCACCAAGTGGTTCACCACCAACCGGATCACCACCAAGTGGTTCACCACCAAGTGGTTCACCACCAAGTGGTTCACCACCAACCGGATCACCACCAAGTGGTTCACCACCAAGTGGTTCACCACCAAGTGGTTCACCACCAAGCGGTTCACCACCAAGCGGATCACCACCAAGTGGTTCACCACCAAGCGGTTCACCACCAAGTGGATCACCACCAAGTGGTTCACCACCAAGTGGATCACCACCAAGCGGTTCACCACCAAGTGGATCACCACCAGGTGGTTCACCACCAAGTGGTTCACCACCTAGCGGATCACCACCAAGCGGTTCACCACCAAGTGGTTCACCACCAAGCGGATCACCACCAAGCGGTTCACCACCAAGCGGATCACCACCAAGTGGTTCACCACCAAGTGGTTCACCTCCAAGCGGTTCACCACCAAGCGGTTCACCACCAAGCGGTTCACCACCAAGCGGATCACCACCAAGTGGTTCACCACCAAGTGGATCACCATCGACTGGAGGACCCGGAGGTCCTGGCGGACCCGGAGGCCCAGGGGGTCCTGGAGGCCCTGGTGGCCCCGGAGGCCCTAATGGACCCGGAGGACCCGGAGGACCAGGAGGCCCAGGAGGACCAGGAGGACCAGGAGGCCCAGGAGGAATAGGTGGACCAACTTCACCACCAAGTGGTTCACCACCAAGTGGTTCACCACCAAGTGGTTCACCACCAAGTGGTTCACCACCAAGCAGTTCACCACCAAGCGGTTCACCACCAAGCGGTTCACCACCAAGCGGTTCACCACCAAGCGGTTCACCACCAAGCGGTTCACCACCAAGCGGATCACCACCAAGCGGTTCACCACCAAGTGGTTCACCACCAAGTGGTTCACCTCCAAGTGGTTCACCACCAAGTGGTTCACCACCAAGCAGTTCACCACCAAGCAGTTCACCACCGACTGGAGGACCCGGAGGTCCCGGCGGACCAGGAGGCCCAGGGGGTCCTGGAGGCCCTGGTGGTCCTGGAGGCCCTAATGGACCCGGAGGACCTGGAGGACCCGGAGGCCCAGGAGGACCAGGAGGCCCAGGAGGCTCAGGAGGAATTGGTGGACCAACTTCTCCACCAAGTGGTTCATCACCAAGCGGTTCACCACCAAGTGGTTCACCACCAAGTGGATCACCACCAACTGGAGGACCCGGAGGTCCCGGCGGACCAGGAGGCCCAGGGGGTCCTGGAGGCCCTGGTGGGCCCGGAGGCCCTAATGGACCCGGAGGACCCGGAGGACCAGGAGGCCCAGGAGGACCTGGAGGCCCAGGAGGCCCAGGAGGAATAGGTGGACCAACTTCTCCACCTAGTGGTTCACCACCAAGTGGTTCACCACCAAGCGGTTCACCACCAAGTGGTTCACCACCAAGTGGATCACCACCAAGCGGATCACCACCAAGCGGATCACCACCAAGCGGTTCACCACCAAGTGGTTCACCACCAAGCGGATCACCACCAAGTGGATCACCACCAAGCGGATCACCACCAAGCGGATCACCACCAAGTGGATCACCACCAAGCGGATCACCACCAAGCGGATCACCACCAAGCGGTTCACCACCAAGTGGTTCACCACCAAGTGGTTCACCACCAAGTGGTTCACCACCAAGCGGTTCACCACCAAGTGGTTCACCACCAAGTGGTTCACCACCAAGCGGTTCACCACCAAGCGGATCACCACCAAGCGGATCACCACCAAGTGGTTCACCACCAAGCGGTTCACCACCAAGTGGTTCACCACCAAGTGGTTCACCACCAAGCGGTTCACCACCAAGTGGTTCACCACCAAGTGGTTCACCACCAAGCGGTTCACCATCAAGCGGATCACCACCAAGCGGTTCACCACCAAGCGGTTCACCACCGCCCCCACCACCACCGCCACCACCACCGCCACCACCACCGCCACCACCACCACCACCACCACCACCACCACCACCACCACCACCACCCCCACCATCACCACCACCACCACCCCCACCACCACCACCACCACCACCACCACCACCACCACCACCACCACCACCACCACCCCCACCACCACCACCACCACCACCACCACCACCACCACCACCCCCACCACCACCACCACCACCACCACCACCACCACCACCACCACCACCACCACCACCACCCCCACCACCACCACCACCACCAAGCAGTTCACCACCAAGCGGATCACCACCGACTGCAGGACCCGGAGGTCCCGGCGGACCAGGAGGCCCAGGGGGTCCTGGAGGCCCTGGTGGCCCTGGAGGTCCTAATGGACCCGGAGGACCCGGAGGCCCAGGAGGCCCAGGAGGACCAGGAGGCCCAGGAGGCCCAGGAGGAATAGGTGGACCAACTTCTTCACCAAGTGGTTCACCACCAAGCGGTTCACCACCAAGTGGTTCACCACCAAGTGGTTCACCACCTAGCGGATCACCACCAACCGGATCACCACCCCCTTCAGTTCCAAGCTGTGCCTTGTGCTGCCCGCATGCAAAACGTTAAATTTTGTTGCTGAGATCACATGACGGCTTTTTAAATCTTCTTTTCTTAATTAATTTTGGTATATTTCCGTACGCTTCCTGGATTGTTCCGTATCCACACTTCTTGCATGGTTATAGACTTCATAGAAATTTACTTTGAAATACATATTACTCCGATGCTCTAAATCGTTTCTTTTATTGGTACTTTTCGCAAGGGACATGGTTTTTTAATTTTTTTATTTAGCTGACAGTCATTGAACTTGAAGGGGCGGATGGTTGCTTACGCTTTCAAACACCCTCGTGTCTTATTGTCGACATGTTAAGATAATATCTTATCTTAAGCGGTGGCTTGTGACTGTGGCCTATTTAAACCTGAGCAGCGAACCAAGGCGCTACATAGAATATTGGTGCTTCAAAAACGGGCGACAAGACCATTTACCAAAGCTCGCAAAGATTTAGCATGTTACACGTTTAGGATGGCCCTGATCATAAAAATTGGTGAATGAGCCTAGTAAGCAAAGTTCCAACACTACTCAATGGTAACCAATTAATTTCCCCACAAGGATGTAGTTTATCGAATAATTGCCCAAGTAGATTGATATCTTTATCCAATTATCTTTCAAAGCAGAATTTTACTTTTCCTGAAAAAAAATCTAGTTGATAGTTATAAGTATAAAATCGATGATCTGAAAGTTTTAGTGTGGGACAACGAGGGAATTTTGAGATAAAAATTAAAAAGTATCGCCGTGTGTAAAAAATCGCATGTATTAACATGTGTTTACGAGTACATGGGTCAGTCCACACAAAATCAACACAGCACTAAACCTGACCAACTTGTATGTAAAGTAAAAGTATGCTTACGCATAAAGTAGGCTTAGGACAGAATAATACACATTTTTTCAAAAAAAATTCTCGCGCCGTTCATATGCAGTAGCAGTCCAAACTTGAGCACTTTTCAGTGTTTTGGTACGCCTTCCGCCACGCTTGGGTTTCTAGCTCACGACTAGTCAAAGATAACGAAAAAATAATAAAACTAATCGAAAGCTGAGAAAATTTTAGTAAGGTATAGTTGAAAAAAACACTTGAAAATATGAAAACTACCCTTAAAGTACAAACATCCCCTAAGTTGAGAAGAAAAAAGATTTACCCTACTTTTAACTTGACGAAAATTTAACGAAACATCACCAAAGAACTGGTTAAGCTAATCTAAAAGTTTCGTGATGGAACTCGTTAAAATTTTTCAGATATTTGTTTATCACGATTTCTGAATCGAATCGAAATGTCACAATTTTACGAGATGTGCTAATTTACCCACTACACATATTTAATCGAGAGAAAAATTGTATCTCAGAAACTGGCGTGTTAGTCGTCACAAAACTTTCAGATAGACTTGGCCAGTTACTTAATGATGTTTTGTTAGATTGTTGTTTAGTTAAAAGTAGGGTAAATTGTTTTTGTTCTTATTTTAGGGGATGTTTGTACATTAAGGGTAGTTTTCATATTTTTATGTTTTTTTTTCAATTCAACCTTTTTTAAGTTTTCTCAGTTTTCTAACGGTGTTTTTATTTTTTCGTCTTGGAAGGCGAACCAAAACACTGAAAAGTGCTAAAGTTCGGACTGCTACTGCGCATGAACGATGCAAGACAAAATTTTGAAAAAAATAGTGAAAGTCTGATCCTATGAGAATCCTATGTTATCTAGGCTGGAGAGTTTCATGATAAAAAATAACGTGCTGTCCACAAAACAACATGGGTTTAGGAAATCCAAGTCAACTGAAACTGCAATCTATGAATTTACAAATTATATTAATCAACACCTCAAAAAGAGCTACACTCTGGGAATCTTTTGTGACTTAAGTAAAGCGTTTGATTGCATAAACCATGACCTTCTATTGATAAAGATGGAGCACTATGTGATAAAGGGGGTTGTGAATGATTGTTTCAAATCCTACCTTTCATATAGGAGACAACTAGTACTTATTCGACAAACAGATATGAACCGAAACGAAGTAAATTACCCTTCAGACGGAACAAATTTTGAATAGCATACGCAAGGATTCATTTTAGGCCCAGTTCTTTTTCTTATTTATATAAATGACATGCCAAAATTCTTGAGCACGAAATTTGTGACAATTTTTGCAGACGATACAAGCCTCTTAGTTGCAGGCAGTACAGTAGCCGAAGTTGAGGAAAGGGCCAACAAAGTTATGTCTGAAGCTACAGTCTGGTTTAATTGTAATTATTTGGCTCTGATCGCAAGTAAGACCAATTAAGTTGCGTTCCACACGAAAAAAGCAAAGGATATCGAGCAGGAGTTTTGCGTCCAAAATATTCCGTTGTTTCAAAAGCAGCATGTAAAGTTCCTGGGAGTGGAGATGGATGTAAAACTAAGCTGGAAAGAGCATTTAAAGCTACTTCGGCAAAAACTGACGGGCATATGCAGAGCCATCAGAGTGATGTCATACATTTCCACTAACCAAACAATGCGCACTATATATTATGAATTATTCCAATCCACAATGGATTATGGCATAGTATTTTGGGGCAACGCTTCTAAATGTAAGGCAATTTTCTAGCTGCAGAAAAGAGCCATAAGGTATATGTTACACTTACCAAGGAGAACCTCATGTAAAAAGATATTTAAAGATTTATTGATCCTGACAATGCCATGCCTTTTTATCTATAAATTACTTGTTTTTATCAAATTACATATTGAAGATTTTACTACAACAAGTGAATTACATCCTCATGCAACCAGACATTGGCACAATTTATACATTGACATGCAGCCTCTGGTAAAAGGCCAAAAAATGGTTAATTTTTTAGGACAACAGTTGTTCAATGCTCTGCCAAATGATTTAAAAAAACCAGACAACATGTACTTTTGAGACTAAAATCAGAAATGTATTAATCAAGAATGCCTTTTACAGCGTCAAAGAGTTTAAATCATATTTAGGCATGGTAAAGGAGTAAAGCATTAAAGTGTTCCATTATTATTTTTATTATGGTTATGTATGTTATATTTATTTCTGTGTGCAAATTAATAAAACAATGTTTTTTTGTTAAAAACAATGATTAGATAATTAAAGAATTAAAGAATATAGACAAAGTCCTAACATTCCAACCATACACAACACTTCTTAAAATAATCAAATAAAGAAAAGAAACCCAATGTAATACGACAGTACTAGTCAAGGTCTGGTAGCTGAAATTCATGAATTCATCAAATTCATTCAGAAAGAATTGATGAGATTAAAACGGGTGGTGAACTGGTTGTATGAGGAAGCTGATTTGAAGTGTTAGTTGAGTATGTATATTTTTATATGTTAGTTATGTTAGTTACTCGGTGTCCTCCAACACGTGGATTGGAGCGAAATATACAAGTGGTTACTGTTTTCCTGGAAACCATATATGAAACCACTGTTAATTATTATGAACCACTAAAACCGTTTTTGTCGATCTAAACGGTTACCGGATTTCTTTCGCGCTCACATTCAAATGATTTTTGGTTTAGTTTCACGAGCAAAGGAATAGACTTAAAGATAACTAACTTCGTCATTCCTAAGCGTGTTGATGATTATTTTTAATTATTTCTAAATACTTGATTTATTAATTTGAACGGGCTTTATTGGGGAATATTCGCCTATTGGGGAATAGGCGCGAAAAGCAACCCCTGTGCAGAGGTATACATAAATGACTCGTGCAAACCGCTCTTCAGAAAATTTAAAATGCTGACGCTTCCTTGCCTATACATCTTTAGTAGCATCATGTACATCAAGGAAAATCCAAAACTACTCACCACCAACGGGACCTTCCACTCACACGATACTAGAAGGAGGAACGAGCCCTGCCTTCAGAAACACAACAGGGAAGTCTTCAAGAAGAACCCCATTTACGCTGGATCAAAACTATTTAACGCCCTGCCCATGGCAATTAAAATAAAGGAAGGTAGCTCTTTTAAAGCGGACCTCAAGCAATACTTGATTGATAAATGCTTTTATGACATAAAAGAATTTTGTAATTAGTTAATGGTCCAAGACAATGTGTAAGGTAACAGCATTTCTAACTTTTACCTTTTTTTCTTTGACACTTTTACCAGACTGGAATATGCATTATTTTAGTTAAGGACGATTGCAATATTACGATGTAATCAACGCAATAAAAAAAAAACCAAAACCATATAATTTTTAGTTAAATAAGTTGTGAAGAATAATAGAACCAAGCACTAGTGCTGCACCAAAATGAAAGAAACGCGTTGTTATTTGGCGACAAGTATTTACATTTAGAAACCCTGGAAGCTAATTATTCAATAAACTCGCTGGTGGTATAAAACTCCCCCAATAAGAAAGGTTTAGACTAAAAAAATTGTATGTATAGAAGAAAAACTAGAAAGGAAATATGTGCGACTAAAACAGGCTACGAACCAAGGACTTTCAGTTTGCTAGTCTCAATGGTTCAAGGATCAGATTGATCATCTGGAGGTATCTGGTTCGTAACCCAGTTTTTTAATATATTTTTACTTTCTATCTTTACTTCCAATCCACGCCTTAGTGATTTTAGCTCACCGGAAAACCCAAAAACTTTATATCCATACATCCCTTTAAAACTCACACACACATATGTATTCAGTGATCATGTTAACTATACTGACAGAAAATACAGTATCTGGGACGCTGAACGCTGTCACAAGGAATATCGTCACCTTCAATGAGAAGATAATACAGTATTAAGAAGTAGAAAATAATGTGACGAATTTCCTAACAGACATCGTCAAATGTTTTTATGCCACAAAAATAGATTCGGAATAAGGTCGAGAAAATGCAAGGGTCAGTTTTCTAGCAAAATCAAGGACGGAACAATGTCCGATATGAGATGTAAAGTAAGAAATAATAAAATGGGATACTCGCAATAGCGAGGATTGTTTTAAAAATTAAGTGCAAGCAAGATACAATGGGAATTCTATAAAGTGCAAACCTTGTGCATGCCTGCAGATTTAACTAACAAGTCACACGTGTAATTTTTATTTGTATTTTAAAAAAGATTCCGATTAGTTCACAAAGTAAAGTGTTTAATCCAGGTCACGCAATGTTTTGATAGTAATTTTCAAATCAGCAGCTCGACGCTAGCACAACAAAGTATTATTTAGAAAAATAACTCGAACTTATGTTTGCAAAGCAAATTATTAACAGTTGAACCCGTGGTTGCAACTCAAAACATTTGATCCGTTAATTCGTATAAATAGTGTCGGTCTCAAGCAGAAAATATCATTCACTCTTCGACGAACAGTCCTAGTGAAGTCACATTGGGAACAAGGACTCAACCATGAAGTTCGCTCTGGTTCTCGGGGTCTCGATGGCCCTTCTCGCAGTGACAACGGGATTATCCATCTCAGCGGTAAGTCACTTCATAAACTTTATCAAAAAGTTAAAATTTCTAGAATTTTGATCTCGTTTTAACCTGAAAGACAACAAATCAATGAACATAGGCTTAAAGCCGGGTAACACTGATTTCAATTAGATTATTCCTGTTTTAATATTTAAAAAGTATTTCGCAACAGTACTATGCGTAAATAATTGTAATTGTTATTTTCACGAAAAAAAGAAACACTAAAGATAAAAGATAAATCAACAAACAGATCCCTAAAAATGTTTAATCGAAAAATGTGATCTTTTCAATGATTTTATAAATAAATACTACCACATTTCAGGTTTCAAGTACCTACAGTTGTTACGCAATTCACATTTGCTCATTTCTCAGCAATTAAGAACGTTTTAGTTCTACAAACACAGCATATAGAGTAAAAAGATTTAAAAATCCCCAGTATAAATGCTGTTAACGTGTCATTTGCTCAGAAAAAATAAAAAAAATGTAATAAGAACGAAAACTTCTCATTGAACGACTTATTATTCACATTAACCGACTTCCAAATAATTAAAAAAGAAAAAATGTTGAAAAAATGTTTCTTTATTTGAAAAAGTACTTTGATTAGAGAAAATTGGCCTAATAATTTGTAAAAAAAGAAAACTGCAGTCTAAAAACAAGCAAAGTATTTTGTATCTAATAATTCCTCAAGATCACACATCGACAAAGCTAGCAAAAAAAAACAGTCTCAATTGTTCTAAGCTTCAGAACTCAACGCCACTATTGCGCTAAAAATAGGTGCAAACCAAAAGGAAAATGCAAAGAAAATAACAAAATAAAGGACAACAGGGCGATTAAAATAGCTGGTCACAAAAAGTAAAAGGTCACAAAATATTAAATACACTGATAAAAAAAAAAGTCTTAAAAAGGCGTTGTAAAGTGCCTCAAAAGTCACAAAATATAAACGGAAGACTGATTTTTCAGGCTAGAAAGAAGCGGGCTAATTATCTCACTGCTGATGATGGAAATTGCTACGGACTGCGTTTGGTGACATGTCCCGGGGCACCACCAACCGGATCACCACCAAGCGGTTCACCACCAAGCAGTTCACCACCAAGTGGTTCACCACCAACCGGATCCCCACCAAGTGGTTCACCACCAAGCGGTTCACCACCAACCGGATCACCACCAAGTGGTTCACCACCAAGCGGATCACCACCAAGCGGATCACCACCAAGCAGTTCACCACCAAGTGGATCACCACCAAGTGGTTCACCACCAACCGGATCACCACCAAGTGGTTCACCACCAACCGGATCACCACCAAGTGGTTCACCACCAAGCGGATCACCACCAAGTGGTTCACCACCAACCGGATCACCACCAAGTGGTTCACCACCAACCGGATCACCACCAAGTGGTTCACCACCAAGTGGTTCACTACCAACCGGATCACCACCAAGTGGTTCACCACCAAGCGGTTCACCACCAAGCGGTTCACCACCAAGCGGATCACCACCAAGCGGTTCACCACCAAGCGGATCACCACCAACCGGATCACCACCAAGCGGTTCACCACCAAGCAGTTCACCACCAAGCGGATCACCACCAAGCGGATCACCACCAAGTGGTTCACCACCAAGCGGTTCACCACCAAGCGGTTCACCACCAAGCGGTTCACCACCAAGCGGATCACCACCAAGCGGTTCACCACCAAGCGGTTCACCACCAAGCGGTTCACCACCAAGCGGTTCACCACCAAGCGGTTCACCACCAAGCGGATCACCACCAAGCGGATCACCACCAAGCGGTTCACCACCAAGCGGATCACCACCAAGTGGTTCACCACCAAGTGGTTCACCACCAAGCGGTTCACCACCAAGCGGTTCACCACCAAGCGGATCACCACCAAGTGGTTCACCACCAAGCGGTTCACCACCAAGCGGTTCACCACCAAGCGGTTCACCACCAAGCGGATCACCACCAAGCGGTTCACCACCAAGTGGTTCACCACCAAGCGGTTCACCACCAAGCGGTTCACCACCAAGCGGTTCACCACCAAGTGGTTCACCACCAAGCGGTTCACCACCAAGCGGTTCACCACCAAGCGGTTCACCACCAAGTGGTTCACCACCAAGTGGATCACCATCGACTGGAGGACCCGGAGGTCCTGGCGGACCCGGAGGCCCAGGGGGTCCTGGAGGCCCTGGTGGCCCCGGAGGCCCTAATGGACCCGGAGGACCCGGAGGACCAGGAGGCCCAGGAGGACCAGGAGGACCAGGAGGCCCAGGAGGAATAGGTGGACCAACTTCTCCACCAAGTGGTTCACCACCAGGTGGTTCACCACCAAGTAGTTCACCACCAAGCGGATCACCACCTAGCAGTTCACCACCAAGCAGTTCACCACCGACTGGAGGACCCGGAGGTCCCGGCGGACCAGGAGGCCCAGGGGGTCCTGGAGGCCCTGGTGGCCCTGGAGGCCCTAATGGACCCGGAGGACCCGGAGGACCAGGAGGCCCAGGAGGACCAGGAGGACCAGGAGGCCCAGGAGGAATAGGTGGACCAACTTCTCCACCAAGCGGTTCACCATCAAGCGGTTCACCACCGCCCCCACCACCACCACCTCCCCCACCACCACCGCCACCACCACCGCCACCACCACCGCCACCACCACCACCACCACCACCACCACCACCACCACCACCACCTCCACCACCACCACCACCACCACCTCCACCACCACCACCACCACCACCACCACCACCACCACCACCACCACCACCACCACCACCACCACCACCACCACCACCACCACCTCCACCACCACCACCACCACCACCACCACCACCACCACCACCCCCACCACCTCCACCACCACCACCACCACCACCACCACCCCCACCACCACCACCACCAAGCAGTTCACCACCAAGCGGATCACCACCGACTGCAGGACCCGGAGGTCCCGGCGGACCAGGAGGCCCAGGGGGTCCTGGAGGCCCTGGTGGCCCTGGAGGTCCTAATGGACCCGGAGGACCCGGAGGCCCAGGAGGTCCAGGAGGACCAGGAGGCCCAGGAGGCCCAGGAGGAATAGGTGGACCAACTTCTTCACCAAGTGGTTCACCACCAAGCGGTTCACCACCAAGTGGTTCACCACCAAGCGGTTCACCACCAAGTGGTTCACCACCAAGTGGTTCACCACCAAGCGGTTCACCACCAAGCGGATCACCACCAAGCGGTTCACCACCAAGCGGTTCACCACCAACCGGATCACCACCAACCGGTTCACCACCAAGCGGATCACCACCAAGCGGTTCACCACCAAGCGGTTCACCACCAAGTGGTTCACCACCAAGTGGTTCACCACCTAGCGGATCACCACCAACCGGATCACCACCCCCTTCAGTTCCAAGCTGTGCCTTGTGCTGCCCGCATGCAAAACGTTAAATTTTGTTGCTGAGATCACATGACGGCTTTTTAAATCTTCTTTTCTTAATTAATTTTGGTATATTTCCGTACGCTTCCTGGATTGTTCCGTATCCACACTTCTTGCATGGTTATAGACTTCATAGAAATTTACTTTGAAATACATATTACTCCGATGCTCTAAATCGTTTCTTTTATTGGTACTTTTCGCAAGGGACATGGTTTTTTAATTTTTTTATTTAGCTGACAGTCATTGAACTTGAAGGGGCGGATGGTTGCTTACGCCTTCAAACACCCTCGTGTCTTATTGTCGACATGTTAAGATAATATCTTATCTTAAGCGGTGGCTTGTGACTGTGGCCTATTTAAACCTGAGCAGCGAACCAAGGCGCTACATAGAATATTGGTGCTTCAAAAACGGGCGACAAGACCATTTACCAAAGCTCGCAAAGATTTAGCATGTTACACGTTTAGGATGGCCCTGATCATAAAAATTGGTGAATGAGCCTAGTAAGCAAAGTTCCAACACTACTCAATGGTAACCAATTAATTTCCCCACAAGGATGTAGTTTATCGAATAATTGCCCAAGTAGATTGATATCTTTATCCAATTATCTTTCAAAGCAGAATTTTACTTTTCCTGAAAAAAAATCTAGTTGATAGTTATAAGTATAAAATCGATGATCTGAAAGTTTTAGTGTGGGACAACGAGGGAATTTTGAGATAAAAATTAAAAAGTATCGCCGTGTTTAAAAAATCGCATGTTTTTACATGTGTTTACGAGTACATGGGTCAGTCCACACAAAATCAACACAGCACTAAACCTGACCAACTTGTATGTAAAGTAAAAGTATGCTTACGCATAAAGTAGGCTTAGGACAGAATAATACACATTTTTTCAAAAAAAATTCTCGCGCCGTTCATATGCAGTAGCAGTCCAAACTTGAGCACTTTTCAGTGTTTTGGTACGCCTTCCGCAATTATGAGATGTGCTAATTTACCTGCCACACTTATTTATTCCAGGAAAAAATGTATCTAAAAAATTGGCGGTTTCTTCATCACAAACCTTTCAAATAAGTTTAATCGGTTCTTTAGTGATGTGAATGACATTCGATTCCCTCTTTGAGGCAAACGCCAGGTACCATGCTGATTGTTTGTCGAAATATCTGAGTGCTAATAACTTAGTGACCTGTAAAAATGCCCAAACCGTCTTGCAATACGATCGCGTTGCTGTCAACACACAAGAGATTTTTTCGGATGAAATAAGGAGAGGGAAAATGATACCAATTCCCAACGTTTTGCAAAAAATACAGGGAATTCCTCGTTGCTTAGGGTGTAGACGTTGATGTGTCGCCTACAAGTAATACGCAATAAACTAATCGGCAATAGCAAGGACCAAACCATCTTATTCCACTATCGCACAGGAAACCTCCCAGGCATCATGTGCTCAAATTCTTTTTCTATTGGGCAGTTATAACAGCAAACCCGTGAAAATGAATCTTACGCAAAACAAGCAAACACTTTCACAGAAGAACTGGGCGAAAGGCTTGAACCTTCCCCGGGAAGGAAAATCCTGCACTAATCCGCATACTTTTAAAAAACAGATGTCGAGAACATGATGCCCAGCGAAGAATATCCGTTTCACAGCGAAGTGTCTCTGGAATCATCAGAGAAATTTATACCTGATAAATTACGCTATTTCATGCAAATTTTATTGGATCCTCAAGCATTATTCGAGGGACACAAAGACAACTATGACTTAAAGACAACTATAAGACTATGAGACAACTATACGCTCGATATTCCTCGACTAGATTCCAGTGCCCAGGCTTTTAAAATAAAATATAAAAATTACACCACTAACTGCATGCTTCTTTGCAGGTGCATCAAACGGGTTGACAAAACGATTGCATTTGCCGGGCCCATTAGAGGCTTAAAAATGTATTCCAGGAAATTGAATTCAAGCTGTTCTTATTCATGGTCAATCATAGAGGACATTAAATGTCTGTAGGTACTGTAGGTACTGTATTCAATGAGTTTTATTGAGTATGAAAAATGCTGATTGCCTTGAACTCGCTACACGATTTAAAAGTTACTTAAAAGTACTTAAGTTGTAGCTGAAGTAGGGGAGGTAGTCCACATCCCTCCTCGGCGAAACATGCAGAAGTTAGAGGGCTTCTGATAGTAAGTCAGTATGTCAAACTTTGGAGCACCGATCGGCAGTGAATTTACAGAGAAATAGCTGGAGGGGATTACGAATGCCGAATTAAACCGTGAGTATGAGATATATTACTATCTCTATGAAGGAAGCAGCTCGTGTGGACATGCCGCGAGTGCAACGACTTATTAACCGAACAACTATGCATGTGCAAGCTTGACTGCATTTTTCAGCATCAACTAAACTGGTCTCATATAAAGTATAACGATTTGATTCAATATTTTGATAGTAGACCAACGATACTATCCCATCCCTACGGTTGGAATGTTACCGACCCGAGGTGTACTAGCAGACCGAAGCTAGCTGAAATGACAAATGAAATATCCAAGGGAAAAATAACTAGGCAAAGTATATTTGAGTCGCATGCAAGCTGCATGCAGAATCTATTCGTGAGATATTGGTTACATATTATGGCCACACCCGAAGTTTCCTTTGAGAAGATTAACCACCCGACCATCTAAGGTTTCACCCAAACATATTTTGTTGTTGTCTGAAACCCACCGATATTTGTGTTATGAACATTTTTACTAACATCTAATATGACTTTCGACTTGGGTGAGGTGATACGCCATCTTCCATCTCTGTTTCACGGCAATGGAGGTGAACTCGCCTGAAATACCTCCGATCAAAATAAAAAAAATCAGTTTAATAGTTCCCCAAATCACGACCAGCACCGTCCTGTTAGTTTCACATTTGGGTTTACTTTTATTTCATCAGTTAATTAACAATCCGAATAATTTAGTTTTCATGAAATTAAGTTTCGCCGGCTCGGTTTGCCTGGAGGTCAGGCCAGAATACACAGGTCGAATTATTTACCCTAATCGATCAATTATTTATTCACTTCTTGCGAGTGGTACATGGGAAACTTGACGATAATATTTATTTTTAGTAATAATCTCCGCTTTTCTCTCATTTTTTCAGCGGCCTTTCATTTAAACGAATTCATTGGTAATTTTCACGTCTCAAATATATTCCCGAAGTCGGTCGCCATTGGGATCGACATTGTTTCAATCATGGGTTTAACGGCACGTGCCGTTGATGGCCTTCCTTTGGCCGGGTTCACAGAAATATGACAGATCTCCGCCATTTTGTGCCGTGAAACAGTCCGGTAGATACCTGGTCGACCCGGTAGCAGGGTGATTAAAAAACTTGATTTATTGTGCTAGGAGTAGGCATATCCCGACAAAAATTCTGTTAGTGAGATACAAATCTCTTCTATGATATTAGTACAGAGCTACAGACCTACAGAGTATTATTATTATTATTATTTGTGGTGTTTAAAGACGCACTGTTTTGACATCTGGCCATGCGGCACTGGTTTAATGGCGTCGGTGAATGAGTGGATGATGATAAAGATGATGATGAACCTAACCTAGCCTAGAAGGGAGGAGGGGAAACCCGATGCCGGTACGTAGCCTACTCCCTTTCTTCATCTTCCCCTTCCCCTTCCCCTTCCCCTTCCCCTTCCACTTCCCATTCCCATTCCCCTTCCCCTTTCCCCTTCCC